>CAJDSM010045187.1:4275-21811 GCA_903981925.1 Ostrea lurida
TGGCTCAATTCTTTAGGAACTTGTGTCATATTCATCAGTCATCTAAAAACAAATACATATAGATACTTACAGGATCGAGTAATACTTGAATATATCATCACTCACACATGCTGATATTAAATATCGCAGTCCAGCAGAACCTGACATGCTGTTCACTTAAACCGAGTGCATTGACAAAATATAGTATCGTCGCACTCAGACAAGGGCTGAGTTCATATTGCCACGCATATTTTGGTAACTAGATTTTATAGTATGGTTTTAGACTGTATCACGAGAGAGATATTCGTCGAGAGCGTCATGGAATAGTTTAGCATAAAATTGGGTTCGTGAAAAAGTTGAGAGAAAAGGTAAGACGCAATTGTTCTCTGAGATTTCTTGTTGTTTAAATACATCGCTTGAAATGTTGTATAGTACATTATACATGGTCTGTAAAGCAGTTGTCTTTATAGTAGAGTATTTTGTAACGCGCTAAGGAAGGAACTGTATACAACTGCCCTGAGCCTCATCAACAGAAGTTCGGTGCTGCGACAGGGTAAACTAAATCTGATTCTAGAATATAGAAGTCTGATATACTAATAGTGTCTAGATTTCTGAGAGTTTCCCTTGGCTCTGCAAGGAATTGTTAAAATACCTTCGTCTTTCTCAATCCCTATGCATCTGCAGAGCAATCCAAATTCGCAAGAACAATTCATCAAATAACTACAACACTTTCAGAGAGAGAGTTAGACTCATTGCGTTCAGCTCTCCACGAAGTCAAATAGCTTATATACACGTATCTTCTCTCAATTAATGCAGTTTGCGGCAAGATGATCATTCTAGGGGTGCACTAGATTCTCACGCTGCGATAAACATGCTCTCGCAAGTTGCTGATTAGTATCATTACAGGTAGTCGATAGCCGTATATGGGTATACAATAGAAATTCATGCTTCAGCCCTTAATAAACATTATCAATTTATAATCAAAAATTTAATTTAGCCTTTGTGTGATGAGTAAACTTGCGATGTCTAGCTTGCAGGATTTTGAATGAGGCCGAAGAATTTTATTTGCCGTAAGCAACAAAAGTGAAACAATAACGTCAAATCCATTGTGGCGTCTATCTTTATGACGCTAAAAGAGCAAGTTAGAATATCCAAAATAAATGCACTGTTGCTCAATCGTGTTTCCGCCTCAAAATTGGCTTGTAAACAAGTAAATTAATTATATTAAATCCCCTAACAAGAAAACTATATACAATCCTAACAAAGGTTGGAATCTATCTAATGCAGCAATGCACATCAGTTCATTGGGCCTGAAAATTTTTGACTGAAGATTTAATATCACTGTGATAGATTCAATTTAACTTGGCTACTTGATCGCTTCTCAAGATATTTGGGAGGCAATCAAAGAACAATGTCTATACGCCCAAGTATTAAATTGCTGTTCTCTCAAAAGAATCCCAAACTGAGCAACGATCAACAGATTACCAAGTATTAGTACATATTATGAATTCAACATCTAATACATACCATCAGCCGAAACGTGTCCATATAGTTTTGTCAACGTTATGGAGTTCACATTTTTCAAAATTCTAAAACAGAGTGTTAAGTAAAAGTAGAAACTGGAAAAATCATTGTTAGGCACAAAAAGGGTGGGGGATTTTTAGTCGTTCATAGAAAACTATATAGTGGACCTTTTGCAAAAGTTAATTTTGGTGAGATATTAAAAGTGAAAAGTTCAACATTATATTGTATGATATGGAAAAACTGTTTTTCAAACCATAAAGTAGAATAAATATAATTGATAATTTCAGTCTAAAAATACTCTATTCATAAGGTAGGAATAAACGACTATGTATTTAAGCAGTTAGCCACACACACACAGTGTTGTCCGAAATTTACCGGTCCACATGATTTGACTGGTTAGAAATTTCTTACAATGTGAGTTCACAGTGCATCTCATCATTCAGATGATTAAATCCCTGAAAATGTCTGATACTTTCTGAAAGAGTTTTGTAAACATTTCCTGTGAACAATAAATGCATGCAAATCTTATCAAATTTGATGTTTATCTTCCCATTATCATCCATGTGAAAGGTAGGGCCACTTTTTTTTACCAAAAAATTGGCCCCCCCATTTTTTCTTTCCCCAAAAAACTCAGTCATGCCACGTTATTCTGTAACAGAGTAATTCGGGAATAGTACGACTCATATTACATTGTTTTTTGGTTGTGAATGGCTACCTCTAAAATTAGCATGCCAATTCAAAACTCACCGTCTTACAAACACGGTACATGCTCAAATTGAACAATAAAGCTAGCTGTTTCCTCGCAAAACTTCTCCCATTTGGGAATTCAAGATAAACAACGAATACAAGTTTAATACTTGCGCCCACAGTCGTCAAATTAGACGGTTTTCGGAATGTCCGTAAATATCTTCAAGTTCCAAAGTATTTAGTTGTCTTTTTCTATTTTGATTGTATGATAACATTATTTGCTGTTTTAAAACCATTATGAAGGATTTTTTCTTGTTGCAACGTTCTATTTTTTTTTTAAGTAATAAATTGGATAATATTTACAACAAATCAAAAAACTAATTAGAAAAAAAAAATTATCCAGGAAGCAAAGCCACACCCAAACAAACAGCCTGGATTATCTATTGATTGGACTCGCTACACCCGGGTAACTTGTCATAATTCAGTGCTATATTCAATTGATATAATTACTCATCTAGCTTCATATGTTGCAGTGAATTATTTTCGTAGAGTAATACATCAATATGTTTAATAATCGCACTGACTTGCGATTTGACCTGGCTTTGTGAAAATCGCAATATTATATCCAATATGCTCTACTGTTTAGATACTTAGTCCTTAAAAAAAATGTAAACCTTTACGTTTTCAGAAAGCCTTAAATGATAACAAGTGAAGCCGTCAAGATATACTCGTTAACAACCACCCCACCCACTCCGCGGTAATCTGGAGGCGGTCGCGACCGCTAGCCAGTTTCAGCACCCTCTCGACGACACCCACACCCTCCTCCCCCACCACCGCCACCGCGCCACTCTCGCAGCCCCTCCTCCACCGGCGCTCGCCGCACACTCCTCGCCCCTCTCCCACCCCCCGCGCCTCGCGCCCGCCACCGCACCCCCCTCCTCCACTCCTCCACCCTCCCCCACCACCCCCTCCTTCACCGCGCGCCGCACACGCCCACCACACCCACTCTCCTCCCTCCCCGCAACTCCTCGCCCACCTCTCACCGCCCAGACGCGCCTGCCGACCCCCCGCCACTCCTCTCCTCCCCCCGCTCGCCTCGCCTCACCACCCCCACTCCTCCTCTGCACTCACGCCTCTCTCTCCCCCCCTCGCCCCTCTCTCCACCTCCCACTCCCTCACCCACCGCCCCTCCCGCACGCACCCCACGCCCACCTCGCCCACCTCTCTCCCGCCCGCTCGCCCCCCACTCTCACACGCCCACCGCCCCCCTCGCGCTCCACCTCTCTCGCCCCTCGCCACCCTCTCTCGCGCTCCTCACCGCTCTCCGCCGCACCCCTCCTCGCTCTCCCGCGCCCCCCTCGCCCACCGCGCCCCACCGCAACCACCCCCCCGCCCACACGCACCCTCCTCTCCACGCCCCCACCCCGCGCCACTACCCACACCGCTACCCCACCGCACCGCCGCCCACCACCCTCACAGGAAGCGGTCCGCTGAAGGATGAACCAGAGGCGGCAACACAGCACGAGCTCGAAGCTCCTCGACAAGATCTCGCACGACTACTCTCCTGTGGTGGACAACGCCCCCTGCACAACCAAAATCTCGAGATGCATTCCTGTGGTGACTGGACAGGAATTACACTCTCTCTCCCCAGTCGATCGCATTCTTTTTGGAGGATTGTGGTGGTTATCTGCTGTTATAATTTTGGATCTTGTTAGGTTAGTTGTTTTTAGCGCACTCTTCTCACCGTAGCTGAACGAAGACGTCGCAACTTTTTGTCTGATTTGTTATATGTAACTTCGATTCAAGTCATCATCATAAGCATTAGTGCTATATCATCTCTTCTTCTCTCATACTTATTTCGTCCTATTCCAAGAACTTTTTGTGTAGTCTTTTTTCAAGTCAGTATCAAGGAATATATGACCATTGTATCACACCTTATGTATACAAAAAATTACTCATTTGTCAGCAGCCGGGTATTCTTAATGTATGTAGTATTAGTAGGACAAATCTAATCGAAAAGTGTGGCTACTATCCCACGTCTAAAAAAATTAGATAAATATTAAACAAGATTGAACGCATTATCATGGCAATATTCCGTCAGTTGCCCACTCTCTCACGCACGTTGCAGACACTTTCAAGGCAATCCAATCTCGCACCCATATGCAACAGATGTATTATCAGGATGATGGGATGTTTATAATCTAGGTGACACTATGTATACCAGCTATATTGGAGCTCAATAAATGGAATGTGGCCTTAAATACCAATCATGCGGTTTAAAGACGTGTCTTTACTAGGTGGACATCATTGTGGAAATCATGGTTGTACATATGTGATGGTACACTTTTGGCAATGGATTCTCTATACATTTTTCAGTTGGTACATACAGTGTCATAACAGTGTATATGGTGTAGAACTTCATGAATACTTATATTCATAGATTATCTCATAGAACATTGAGATAAAAGTTAACCTGATGATATAGGTGACTGGATTGGCTAACCCCATGAAGCCTTAACCTTCCCATGACATTATAACCTATTACCAATGTACAATGATTCACTGATTCACAACAGTCTAGGCCTACCAGAACTGTTGTATAGTCAATAAAGACATTGGTTTGTATTTTTACTGATTTCTTTTGTAAGCTCCTATCTTATTTTAAAATGTATACTGGTACAACTCTATATTATTTTACGATAATAAATGTACCTTTATGTTAATATTTTATTGGTAATATGTATCAGGAAATTATCTGTTAATTATTGTCCTGATAATGTTTATTAATAAATTTGAATTTGTCCTATTCATTTTTATCAGTGTAGAGAACCTCAATAGTTTTATATTTCCTTGAATTAATTTTGCGAAAGCCCAAATGCTGGGACAAAACTATTTTATTGTTAATACAACTGTTACCAGTACTTGTAAGATCAGTCTGTGTAAATTGGTTGGGGACAGTATCTATTTGTGGTGGAGGTACCATGCCTGTCATTTCTTCATGAGACACGAAGAGAAGTACTGCATTTATTGCGCCAAAACTTAAAGAAGCGTTTTGTAAATGCAAGCTCTCGCAATGTCTCTTTAAGATAATATCTCGTTGACTGATAAATGATTTGTGACAGGTAAGTAAGCTTTTGAAAGAATAAATTGGTTGTAGTGATAACAGAATTGTCTTAATTGAAAATATGTCTTCCTTGTAAAAAGAAAAATTTGCTTGAAGAACAATCATGCAGGGAAATAGCGGTGGAAATTCTATAGGATTTTTTTCTTGTTCAAATTTACCAAGCTCTTTATCTCATTGTTAGATTACTTTACTTAAGTAATGTTTTTAATATTTAAGTGTAGATATCAATTGCTCAAGTCCTTACTGTGGTAACACTACATGTACTAGAAACATTGTTTGTTAGGTAATAATTAGTGTGGTAAGTGTTTGGAGTTTATGTATACAATAGCCAAATATGTCCTGCTTCTTTTGAGAGCTAGCGGATTCCGTGTCGACTGGTATGGTGTGTGATTATAGCTGGAATAGCGCGATAAGTGTTTGACTCATGTGATGTTGCGTCCGAGGGCAAGGTTGATTGTTTTGTCCTCTGGTTGAATACCTTACGCCGGTTTGTTCTGTTTTGATACACCATGAATTAATGCTAGACACAGAATGAAGAATTATATTTTAAAATATTTTTTCTTTCTTAATACCACTAAACGTTAGAGCAGTAACACCTTAATGTGAGTACTAACGAATTGATGAAAACTTAGATTATGCACAGCACGAGTCAGATGGTGTAGTCGTGAAGCGGTGGAGGATAACAATACCTATGTGATGGGGTTTAACCAAGTCCACGTTTACTTTAAAGTCAGCATTGTCACATTCTATTCTTTTATAACGATCTTAGCGTATCATCAATCAAGCCCATTAATTTAGGTCAATGCTGTTTCTTGACCGTGACGTGTTTCATTCGATATTGTTAGATTCGTTCCTTTTATCTTGATTTCCTCCGTTTTTCCTTGTGCCGACTGAATCAGACACCTTCAATTATTTACGGTCGTGTGGGATAGGGGAAGTTCACAACCCGAGGGGACAAGATTCGCTAAGTCTAGGACGAGGCTTTGCCGAGTTCCTAGACAGTCGAACATCCTTGTTCCCAAGGTGGGAAATCTTCACTATCCACACGTGTAAATATGAAGGATTATTTTTCCCTTCCAACACTGTTTATCAACTGTACCTTACTAGCATAAAATTTGAGCTTTGATGAATATTTAACAAATTTATCCAATAAATAACTTTTATTGATACTTTTAAAAAACACTAATTAGGACAGGCAGAAAAGAGCATACCCGAAAATGGTCTTTACACTATTATGTGAACGTAACAGAAACTCTAAGGATGTGAATCGCCAGAAAAGCTATATCAAATTGAAATTTTGAAGAAAACAATATAAAAGTTATTTGGCATTCACCGTTAACGTAAATCAATAGGATAATATATGACGTCACACATGAAATGACGTTCGCAGCAGTGTAGATTAAAAAGTCTCACATGGGCTGTCTCACATGGGTAAAGTCGGTCTCACACTGGTGAAAATCGTTGAGAAAATGGATCTCACGCAGGTGTGACCGGTCATCCAGGGAATGCTTATTCCTCCGAGGCCCTGTCTCTCCTATAGTTTTTCCAGCTCAGGTCCCGTATTGTCATTCTTCTCAATTTTGTATTTTATAGGTTCTCCTAGTTTTGTTATTCTCACCTTTTCTATGCTATTCCACAACTAGGAGTCTAAATGGATTATTCGAGTTTTCAAACAGAAGGAGTTTTTATCTGTTATATCTTGAAATGTGCATATCCTGTTGAGTTAAGACAACTACATTTTTAGAGTCGGATATTAAAAACTTTTCATACAAGACAGATCTAATTAGAAAAGTTATTGACGAAGTCCACTCTTAGTAGTTTGTTGTAAGTGACATGGACCAACATTTTATAATTGGGTATGCTAAATCACATAACGTTTTAGTCACATGCTTTGTTATGTACTGTAGCTGTATCATACTATACGTTTTGACTATTTCATCTATCAAGTAATAACCTTCTCCAATACTCTATAATAGAGAGGATTATGTCTTACAGATGTATAGCCGACCCTATGTTTGCTTTCGGTTGTGAAATAAATCACATATGGCTCCGAAGAGTTTAGGCTGTTTTTCGCTACTGGTGAAAGCAATCTATGGTATTTACTAGTCCATAAAGTCTCCTTAGTAGTTTTATTTTAGAAATCCACACCATATGGAAAATCGAGGATTCCAAATAAAATCACTAAAAGAACATCCTCTGATTGGTAGTAGCAAGATCAGTAGGTACCAACTCTTACTTATATAATATAGCAGCACCTTTTGATTGAGCAGTGGGATGACTGACATCCAAGCACACCAAAAATCCTGAACATGTTATGGCGTGACATTTTGTTTTGGCGTGGTTTTTTGCAATGGGCCCTCATGTTGCGCCTCTACTAGCTTTTGTTAAAGCCCTGTTGGATTGCTTCTTCTTTTTTCTTCTGGAGTAAGAAGGCTGTGTATAGGGAGAACGTTTCAGAGTTTACATAGAGAGACACAAATCCTCATTCGTACAATGCACAACCGGAGAAAGTATAAGCGGAGGATGCTTTTGACTAAAAATCCTTTTCACGGGGGCCTGAATCCTCGAGGTTAGTCTTCCTGCTTCTTAGAGTTGAATTGGTTAGCAACTACTTACGAGCAAACCAGTACACATTCGTATTTCTAAAGTACCCAGAACAATAAGATATGGACGAACATAGACTGAAGTCTTGTCCGCAATTACGCAATCAGACGATATCCAATGCTTGGATAAATTTCTATTGATGAGCCCACCTATGAGCGGATGCCTTCCACGTTGACAGATGCGTAACGGATAAAGCTTGTTTTTGTGGATGCGTGTCTCCATAAATTTGGGTACCTAGCGGTAATTGAAGAGCGCGACGTTAAAAAACAACTGGAAAATACATCTTTGATGTTCTGTCTATTCCAATACCTTGACTCGAGTAGATAATCACCCATCGGTAACCATAATCTTAATTATTTTTTGTTTTTAAATTTTGTGTACGTCTACATTTTGTAAATTTGGACTCGTAGAGTAGAAAGATTAAAACGGGGAGTAGATTGTCCAAAGAGTCTCTGGTTCATTACCGAGAAAATTAAAAATAATAGTCAGAACATTGACGTTTCAAAAATTGAATAAAACCCTAATTGTGTAGATGCATAATATTACAATATTCGTGCAATTTCGTTAGCTCTTACCTTAATTTTGGCGGTGACAAACGTAAGGGAATTTTTAGTGTCGGATACTCAAGGAGTTAGGTTACACTTGTGTTGTACGCACCGTTTGAACTCCCCTGCCGATTTCCCAAAGTTCTCTGCACTTATTACAGATGAGCTTCGGGAAATTAATATCATGAACTGACAAAAAGTTATTAAGAATTATTCATGGCAATGGATCACGGCGTGCAAAGACAGCCATCTAGTTGTTGCGATGAACTCTTCAAGGTAAATGGCCGTATATATTATGTTGAATATAAATAGATGCTATAAAGAATATTCCGACTGATGAATATAGTGGCAGATCTAAATAATTAGAACTCAAAAACTAAGTAAAGCTCAATAGGATGAGACCACATATGGCTTGCGGTTATAGGATGAGTTATCATCACCAACGTCGTAGGCCACCACTATATATATATGTGAGAAAATCGGTTTCAGGTCAATAACCTATGAAAAACATAGCTAAAAATGAGCCCAAACATTGTGGTAGAGGAATACATAACTCCTGTTTAATATCTGTTGCATCTATATAATAGACGATTGGGTTTTGTACTGGATTCTTTCCCAGTCATCCCATTGTTCCAACATGGTGATAAATGCAAAAAGATATACAACCCTATTATGAGAGGGCCAGGAGTGATAAAAAAAAACAGGTTTGTGTACAGATCCGCACGGAATTCAATGCTATGGGCATGAATATAAATATGTCTACAGGAATGAAGTACCCATTACTTCGTCAGTGCAGAGTGCGTGAGGCTGGGCGGATTACCTGCTAGTTGAAGCCGGGGGTGAAGAGTGACCGGCCAAGGATAATATTTGCTTAGGGATGATAGACGGTATGTATGGAGAGAGAGTTGAGATTGTCCACCGCTCGAACGCGTATCTTAATGAGGTATCTGCCCTTCTTTAGATTACCTAACCCGGACAAACCACGGTCCACACTCTATTACGTTTGTCTCCCCTTTCGAATTAGTTAGGCACTGAGATCAAGGGAGTGAAGAAAGTATAATGCAAGGTACGCAGCGGAAGTGTTGGGAGAGCTCACACATACGTCCCGGCGGGCAAGCGTTCTGATGAGCCGTTGATCGTCCTGAACTATAGCCAGCGGCACTCATGGGTCGCCTCAGTGTTAATTAGTACGCGAATTATGTTGACGTTGTAATAATTTTTATCGAAAATTAAACGGGAGAGCTAAGCATCGGCAAGAAAAAATCGCCTCACACACAGCTGTCAGAAAGTGCGCAATGAAGCGAAAAGCCCAAGAGACTGTTTGTACTTTTTTGGTAATTTTACTGTATTGCGTTATAACTTGTGATAAGCTTATTTCTTATCCTCTTCATGTTACCAGGAATGAGTAAAATATACGATAGTATAGGAAAGTCATGTGGACTGGTGTAGGCAGGATTAGAAGTAGAACGGTCATTTTTGCAAGTTTCAGAAACCAACAAATCACTGGAAGCAATGAGATATCTCTCCCGAGATTCAACTGGTATACAGTAAGCAGTACCCTGCCGGACAAGTTATTTCAGAAATACTTATAACTAGCTAACTGGCTACACATAATACCGAGTCTCATTCATGCCCTTGCTTTCGCAAGAAATGTTGAACATAGACATATATAATTATCCCAATCTACAAGATAGTAAAGAAAGGGAATACAAGTGACTGCGTGTGGACGGGTTACATAACTAAAAAAACCTATTCTACAAAGAATCAAAAATTTAGGTATTTGGTAAATTAAAGGGATATAATAATTTATATCCGTACCGTTCGGTTACTACTCGGAGAATCCTAATTGTCCAATCAAAAAAATTATTACAAATGTAAATTTTCTAATATTAATATGAGGAGCTCCACCCCCCATATGACTCTTTCGAAATACAAGTTATCTCTGCCATGTTAAAGCATAAAAACATGGAACTCAGGATGTAAGTTCTATATGGTTACTTTGTAATGGCTCTTTGTGTTCCCTCGGTGCCGATCTGATTGATTTGCTGTACTGTTTCATCTTCGCAACAGCCTATAAAGAACGCGTTGTTTAATAGAGCATTGGTGACTTCGTTCGAAAACTACATGCTTCCGTATTGAATTGGTGACGATTTGTGGAATCTTCCTGGATGTCTCAGATAATTCCACTTATTGTCTGCTATATATAAGGTTGTTTTTTTCCTCAATTGTACTATAGTTTTTAAGGAGAATCATAATATCATTTTCAAATATCGGAAGCTCCTTGCCTATAAATCACTCATATTGCAATAGGATAATCAGGATGCTTTTTGTAATTGCAATTAGTGGTTCAGAGGCAATAAGATGATTTGGGAATGAGCCCAATAATCGTTATGATTATGCTTATCTGGTCTTCACAACAAATAGTGAGCGATATAACCAGAGTCTCTCTGAACTAACCGTAACTCTTGGAAACTGGTCAAACTGGTGCATACGGTCATGAGTGCCACACGTGCAAAATCCAGAAGTGAAGAGGAACTCACTCTTTGTCAGATCTTAAAATCGTAGACCATACTGATCGCCTCTTCAATTTATAAATAGGCGGATCGCGGCTAATTTCGAGCATGTTGTGCTGATGAGTTAAGTGAGTGGAGATTAAGTGCGTAGTTTGTATTATTATTATCAACAGACAGTAAGATACAATGGTATGAATCTCTACGACAATATCAAACACCGAAATCAAAATATGTTTCTTCCCGAATGTTATGACGGGCCATACAAATACCCCTACGATATATTAAGTTTAAACACCTGCAGCGCCTCGTTAGAACGTAGGTTCTATTAATTGGAGAACTCGTGTAAGTTATACGCAATGATATGATAATCGTAAAGAGGCAGAATATCACACGACCGGCAAAAATAAGGTAGTCTGCATGGGCCATGAGGTGTATCACACCACAAATGCGACAATGGGCGTTGCGTGAGGCTGCAAATATCTTTAAATGTGGAACAAGGTGCATTAAAAAAATGAATCTATCTGTACAAGCCTTCGAGTGCCTCCACATGAAATAAGATCACTTAATAATAACTGTTATTCTTCTCGATGACTATCTCACTGACCATTTCTAATAGATTCTCATATCTGGTGCAAACATGACTCATCTAGGGAAGTTGAGAGTAAGCAGGAGGATCCGAAGTTGCGGCCGAGAAAGGAAGGTTTATAAATAAAAGGGACTGTCCAAATATACTGAGAGCGCTAGAACAATGTATATAATGAGCTCCTACCCTGGTGTAGCAACGACCAGCACTCCTAAGGGAGGAGCGCTACGAGTACCGCAGATAAAATAAGGCGACTTGAGAGGCGGAATATATCTCTACGAGTGAGTGAAGCGATTCACACCGGTAGATCGGCTCTGTTCACAGGAAGAAAGGAGGTACGATGGATAAATTCGCGTGGTAGAACTCGTGCACCCTAACACATTCGAGTTAGATCTGCGTTCAGAACCTTACTCGGATGACCCCCGGGTACGAACTGATGAAGAGCGGTGGTTCTGATGGATCGTACGCTGAACAAATGTTGAGAAGGCGGCCCCTACAATAAGGGATCAAAGTGAAACATGTGATTATATAGGGAAACTTTTAAGATATACACATAAGGTAAGTAGTAAATTATGTTGATATTTCCACAAGAGGGCATTGTTCGACAAATCCTTTTATAGTAATTAACTCGCTGAGGTTTAACCTATGAGAGAGCGAATAGAAACCACGCATGGCAGTAATACACGTACTTAGGCTGGGGTGCCAGTAATGCTGAAATTTATTATGTGAAGCTTGTGGATGTGCCGGACAAGCCAGTGGGTTATGTTGGCGAGATAGACTTGCGATAGGTAATACCACTTTGATGGGTTGCGAGTCGAGGCATCACCTGGTTTTTATACCATGGCCCTTAGGCAAGCTCGAAAAACCAAACTCACGCAATTGATGCTATAGACGGAATAAGGGCCAGGTAGGAATCGAAAAGTGAAGTCTCGCTAACGGGTAGTGCCGGTAGGCCTGCTAAAGGAGCGGCGGTGCCCGATTCATGGAGACGGTCTATGATGGGTGGCATCCAATATTACCCAGACTTTGTGGTTGCTGTGGATATTCGCCAGAACATTTTGGCAAATTAAGGGACGCACGGCACTGAGGGAAGCGGCCTAGAAGTTGTAGAGTATACGTAACGCTCAGTGAGTATGGGCCATGAAGGTCTGGACTAAAGTTGTAGTGCAGTGAGGCGCGTGCTTTTGCATAGGGTTCTTACTCGGGTATGGAACCTTCAAAAACGGAAAAATTCCGGGAAAAAAATTCATCCCAAACCCGCTTTTTATGTCGGTTTATGAAATTTTGATTTGTAGTGAGTTTACAGTGAGAAGCTCTTTTACTGAGTTTCAGCGAATAAAATTAAAGGGCGTAAAGTGTTGAAAGGGAAGAGTGTCGGGCAAGGGGATTGTAAGAATTCCCTTCAGCACCTGCATACTAAAATGTCTTGTATCGCTAAGCAAAAGGAGAGAAGGCTGAAGGACATTGATTCCCAACAAAAGAAAGGCATTTTATTGTTTAATATTTAATATTATCATGCAATTTCTTAAACATATAAACTTATCACTCTCTGCTTATTGAGAGGTTGCGAGGAACAGAGAGTTCCACTATTAGTCTCATGTGTATCCCAGAAGCAGTAAAGAATGTTGATATGTTCGTTGACTTAAAACAGGAATGTCATTCATCTTGTGAGGTAAATGCGTTGGTAGTATATAATGGTGATGTTTGTGTGAAATTAGTATAAGAGTTTCTCCGGACTAATGGAGAGATATTGTTTCATGTGTCAACGAGATATGAGGGTGATTGGAAGTGCTCATAAATGAAATTGACACGGAGTGATGTGTCAAGGAAAGATCTGAAGAGGTGGAATAGTACCCGTGACTGGCGCATGCCAACATAGAGTAGGAGTGTGGTGGAGGCATTTGAGAAGCAGGCTAGCGTTGTTCGATTCGGGAGAAGCGTCTATTGGCGTGATAGATGAGTTAGTGATAGACCTGACAACATATACGCGGAAGCGAACTAGGATGTTGACAACTACAAAACCGGTTCAAACTCGCGTGTAGTAGCCATAATATGAAGTATCACAATACTTTCACAAAGTAGTGGCATGATGCGAAAATCAGTTTTTTTATGGTAGATTGTGCAGGATGACGATCGGTTATAAGAAACTGGCAGTTTTTAGAGAACAATTGGGATCTGTTATTTTCATTGAAAACACCTTTGTGGGGTTTGAAGATAGTATCACAGTCGCCGACGAAAAAGGTCCACATGTTCCTGCGTGATCCTTGGGGCGTGTCGTGATGACTCGTCTAAATCGACGTAAATAGGGTATGAGAAACCGATTTAAAGAGATTAATAAAAGCGAAAATTTTTAATTCTCTCTGAACACTCTAGGCATAAATTGTAAATCATGATTTTTTTACTTCTAATAACTCTGCCCGTATAACGCATGACGAGTTAAATGCAGGATGCATTTGAGCTTACAGGAATAGTGGATAGCTAAGAGTTGGTTGGACCTTTGATGAAACTTTAAAACATCAACTTTTAGAAAGCGCGCCTCTTCTGTGAATTTAGCCATAGCGTAATGATTTCTCCATTTACGTTGATCACAATTCCATACAAAGGTGATAAATCTAGGCATTTTCCAGATTAATTAAGATAATTGCTTTTTTTTTAAACAAACGGCAACCCTGAATGATATAGTAGAAACGAAAGATATATACAGCATTAAATTTCTCTGGTCGCTTGGGTAATTGCATTATTTTTTACGCATACATGACCGCATAATTTTGTTAAGAATAAACACGTCTGATTGCCCACCCACACAAAGTACTGCTGAAGTAGATATTTAAGGGGAAGCATGCCTTTGGTTTCCTACTAGTATGTAGCTTTGGAGATCATGTCTTTTCCACAATCCGTTGGTATTCCTATGGGCACTAATTGTGCCCGTATTGGCAGACTTAGTTTTTTTATATCATACGAAGAAAATTTGTCCAGAAAACTACGGGATAGTGTTTGCTTTGAAGTTGGTACTTCATGGCATTTTTTTGCACTCTTTTTCTAATGAGCCATCATTGGGAAAGAATGGCGATTTCTGTTTCAGGTTTCAATTGTTCTGAGCTTCACTTTTATACAATCAATATTTTAATTACTTTTTGGGGGAAACAAAAGTCTTTTTGAATGGAGAAATCATACGTATGGAAAATGGAACTCTAAAAGTTGAACTTAAAGGGAAACCTCGCCCAAATAATTATGCGTCATTTCCCAGCAACAGTACTTGGACATTTGATACAATTGTCACAGATATCGAACTGTGACATGCGTGAATGTGAAAAACCTAGCTTGTATACAGTTGGAAGCAACCAGTTCCCGAGAAGAGAAAGGCATTTAAATCGATGTGGTCTCAGTAAATTGGCGACTGATGGTATAAATCGACAAAATAAAAATGTTAAATCATGCAAAAATTATTTTTTTATCACATACTAATTAATTAAAGGAAAATACGAACAGTGTCAATCTCGTAAAGTCCTAGATAGAATACAAAAACAAGAGTTGGCAATCACGGACCCCATGGCACACAGAGGTGGGATCAGGTGCCTAGGAGGAGTAAGCAAATCCCCTGTTGACCGTCACACCCGTCGGAGCCCATAGTCTTGAATAAGGTAAAACGGAACAATCGTAGTCAAATCAGTGTATGAAAATAGTGAGAATAGTGCTTTCCTCCCATCTAATTAAAATTAGATCCTTTAATCCGCTCCCACGTAAATATGGGAAGCAAGAATCTAAGGGTCTAATTTTAATTAGATTGAAGTGCTTTCTTTGTAAGTTTGATTTCATTTCCAGAAGATGCAAAGCAGTGGTGTCCGCCTCCGGCTGACGATAAACACGTGTACTCCAGTTGAAATGGCACATTATTCGTTAAATGTCCCCGTGCCAGAAAGGACAACTACCACAGGAATATTCCAAATTTATTTAATTTTTTGTGTTTGGGTGTCCGATCTTTTATTAAGATTTTTAAAATGTGCTATTAATGAATTATTCGTACAAAACAACAATTCGGTAACACACAGAGCTATTCAAAGTTGTAGGACCGGTATCATTAGCGCACGTTATCCATCGTTCCTGTTTCAGTGGCACAATAGATGTAAAAACATTCAACATATAGTCAAATTCCAATATTATACTGCTTTCAGGTTATATACCAAAATGACGCAGTTTCAGGCAATAAAATTGTGGGTGCAGCATGGTCTCGCTTACATATAGGAAAGCGAAAATATAGTGGTCAAATAGATTACTGTTACATGTACGTAATTAATATTACATTGTTGTCTTAATATTGGTAAAAAATAGATGAGGAAACATGATATTTACAAATTGAATTGTACATGTAGCTAATATACTCATGACGCATTGCAGGACAATAAAGATCCCTATCAATTGTGATGCCAGCCATGGGTCTCCGCTTTAACCATATCAGAAAAACTGAAAATAAATACTGTTTAGTATAGTATTAATTTACAAAGTGTTGTATGTATAATTGGTAAAATTGAGCTAGAGAAAGAAATATTATATAAAGAGAGGGCAACACAATGGTATCACAAATTGATTAAAAATTCTACACTTAAAGTACAATAAAATTTTAGGTATAAAAAGGGAAAAATTGATAAATTCAATATAACGTGTGGACATACTGTAGATTGAACTTGTTTTCAGTAGATACTCCTGCCCAAGTTTTGTAAGAACCCCCCCTCCCTTTTTTTCCTCTTTAAATATGCTCAAATTGCCTTCATGTTTCCTACATGAAACAATCGTTACCATCATTAGGCTAGGTAAACGTGTTGCTAATTGCATAAACCGCCATATTGGTTCCCGATCGCCAAATGGCCGAACAAATGATTATATAACGGAAAAAAATATTTAAAGACCAATTTCCATGCCATGTTACATGTACATATCTGGAATCTCTAAAATTTCTAAGAGGAAGGTTAATTTCAAAAAGAACTTTTGTTTCCCCCAAAAAAGTAATAAAATATGATTGTATAAAAGTGAAGGCTCCAGAAACAATTGAAAAACCTGAAACAGAATCCATACATCGCCATCTTTCCAATGATGGCCTCATAGAAAAAGATTGCAAAAAATGCCATGAAGTACCAACTTCAAAACAAACCAATCCGTAAGTTTCTGGACAAATTTTGCTTCGTATGAATATAAACTAAGTCTGCCCAATAACGGGTGCACAATTAGTGCCCATAGGAATAGCCAACGGATTGTATGGAAAGACATGATCTCCCAAAGAAGTGAAACCCAAGCATGCTCTTAATATCTACTTCAGAGTACTGTGTGGGCAATCAGAACGTGTTTTCTAACAAAATATGCCGTCTTGTTTACCAGCGACCCAGAAATTTGTAATTTTCGGGTGCCGTTTTTGTTTAAAAAGCAAATTATCTATAATCTGAAAATGCCTAAGATTTTAATTTATCGTGTGGAATTGTATCAAGTAAATGGAGAATCATAACGTAGGAAAATGGAAACTCTAAACGTTTGATGTTAAAGTTTCATCACGTCAATATTTCTGCAATTGTTTGGCAGAGTTAATTAAAATCATGAATTACAATTTATGCCTAGGTGTTTCCTGGAATAAACGTTTTTAGATTTTCATAAAAAATTAGAGCAAAAATTTAGTTCAGGATACTATCTTCAAACAAAGGATGGTTTTCAATGAAATATAATAAGTAAATGTGAAAGTTGAACTCATTTATGGCTCTACGCTGTAGTTGAATTCCCGGTTTTGTTAGTGTCACCTGTCCGCATGGTCATTACCATGTACATGTATGGAGCAATTCTTAGATCAAAGGTTGAATTGACAGTTCCGTTTTAAAAAGTAAACGAAATGATCAACATTATGATATTTTAGTACTTAAAATCTAGTTTATATGTTTAGAAAAATGCATGATAATATAATATAAACAATAAAATGCTTTCTTTTGTTGGTTTACTG
>CAJDSM010045190.1:0-24410 GCA_903981925.1 Ostrea lurida
ATATCAAATAAATAAAAGTTCTTACGATTGTAACGAAATTTAACTCGATCGTGCATGCATGTTTGTACATGTATTTCCATTTGTGAGCAGAATATTGTATTCCTTTTATTTCTTACCGTGACAGATATTTCAAGATTTTTTATTTTATCTATTTTTTTTTTTTTTTACTTTAAAGTTGTAGGATCCTGTCGTTCTGACGATAAGTAAACAGACATAAATGTTTAAATTTGACTATAATCATATTAGTATTAAATTATTGTTTAACCCGATAAAAGTGCACTAAGAAGGTAGACATTTTCGTAAACATTATCATATTTCACAATCTTCAAAAATTAGGGCGGAAACCAGTATTATGACAGAACCAAGTTTACGCAGGCCGGAACGTCTATGATAGGCCGGAACGAATGTTATAGGTATCTAGCGTTCCGGTCGGAACGCTTAACCGCCCGGAACGTATATTAAGCGACACCGGCAATGGTGACGTCGCCATATGTTAAGAGGGACGTAAACCAATATGTACAATCAATCATACCTCCAACTCATTCCTTGACAGATTTCTGTCTGTTTCTATAAAATCAATTTAGAATTACTACCGGTAGTACATAGCACTTCCAAAATATAATCCATTTTTAGATTGCAAAGAACACTTTCAACATAATAGACACTTCTTATGTTTCAAATATGATAGAATTTATCCTTGGAATATATACTAGATCTAGTACAAAACCTTAATACCAATTGAAAATACATGTAACTAGTCTTTCTCAAATCAGTTTGAAAATACCAAAATAACCAAAAGCAGTATTATAAATAACCTGGTCAGTGAAAATGAACATAGGTAAATACCCTCATACTAGCAGTTTGAACAAAGTTCTTTTATCAACTTCAGATGAGATAACATTTATTTTTCATGACTGATGGCTTTTTTTTATTGAACTTTTGATATTTTTTTCTCTCAGATTAAATGCTTAGACTAGTTTCTGCTGAGTCCCAAAGTCTATTGTCACCTCCACGATATCTATTAGTACATTTGTCTATCAGTGGTACTATAAGGGATTAGGTACCAGCACAGAAAACTTGCATTATCTCTTCATAGATAACCACACCCGGGAACCACATAGAACAGACATTAACAGTTAAAGTTTTTAAATACACGTGCTATATAATAAAAATATTATTTACTATACTCAAATAAATCTTTAATATCAAAGTTTACTGGTAGCTTAAATATATTTTTGGACAGTATAAAACAGTTTTTCCGATTCCTGCAACAGTCGGTGAATCATCGCTCCCATAGTACTAAGCGCAAGAATATGTCAAGTCTTGAAATTGATCAAGGAAATCTTAATTTCCTAGCCTCTGTGAATTTTAGACAGGAGAAAAAATGGTAGTGCTCGGATTCTGCTTTTCCACAATAACACTATGGACTTGAGATAACACCACGTTTATATAGACACATAGAACACAGGACGAAGCGTAGTATGAATAATCAAAGCATTCTAATCATCATTTGCTATCAATTAAGGCACCCAACATTCTGTCTAAAATCACACACACCCTCCCCCTTTCTCATATATCCATCGATTCCTACATCAACCTCACATCAATTTTTACATCAACCTCGCATCAATTCCAACATTATCTTCACATCGATTCCAACATCATCTTCACATCAATTCCAAATCATCTTAACATCAATTCCAACACATCTTAACATCAATTCCAACATCATCTAATTACAATCAATTCCTACACCATCTTCACATCAATTCTAACACCATCTTCACATCAATTCCTACATCAACCTCGCATCAATTCCAAAATCAAAGAAGATAAGAAATAATCATAATGAGTACCCAATTCCTGTTGTATGAAATGAAAAATTATTTTACCATATCCTTTTCTTGATAGAAATCCCCAAATGTTGAAAGGATTGTATATTGTATTGTATATTGTTTAATGTCCCGCTCGAGAATTTTTCATTCATATGGAGACGTCACCATTGCCGGTGAAGGGCTGCAAATTTAGACCTAAAAATGCTAAGCACTTACGGCTTTTAGTAGCGAGGGTTCTTTTGCATGCCACACCTGCTGCGACACGGGCCCTCCTTTTTTAAGGTCTTATCCGAAAGTCCCGTGATTCTCACTTCTAAATGCCGAGCTCTTGGCGAAGGAGCAATCACTACCTATTTTAATGTCTTAGGCTTGGCGCGGCCCCTCCGAGCACGGGGCTCGAACGCACGACCTTCCGATCACGAGACGAAAGCTCTACCACTGAGCCACCGCGTTTGTTCTTTGAGGTAGGCATACCATATTTGGCAAATGGGTGTATCACTATGAGACAATGTGTCGCGTGTATCCATGACCTCTGTATGACTTTTACCTTTGACCTCAAGGTCAAAATTATAAGGTTTTATTAACATGCATTCGTGTCCGGGCCATAACTTCTTTGTTCTTTGCCATAGGCATCTGTATTTGGCACATGTATGCATCACAATGAGACGATGTGTCATGTACTCTGTCTGTCTGTCTGTCCGTCTGTGTGTGCAAATTCGTGTCCAGGCCATAAATTCTTTGTTCTTTGACTTAGGCATACCACATCTAATTTATGAGTGTATCATATAAAAGGATGTGCCGCGTACATTCATGACCTTTATATGACTTTGACCTCAAGGTCAAAGGTATGTTTTCTAACGTGGACTATATTTGGCTTGTGGGTGTACAACACGATAGAAAGTACCACTATGAGAGGATGCATCACCATGAGAGGATGTGTCACGTATACACACATTACCTCTGTACAACCTTGACTAATCTCAAGGTCAAACTTATAGGTTTTTTAACATGGTTTGTGTCCGGGCCATATCTTCTTTGTTCAAGCCTCGGTGCCTCAAGTGAGCATAAAAATATGTGGGTAGCGGGGGTATCCTTTGTGAATTTTACTCACAGTATTTCTACTTTAATCAAGTTTATACCATACAAGTAGAAATGTACCTGTCCTTGAATATGATCAAATCAGATCTATTTACTAATGGAAACAGACATTCAGGACATGCTTACGTGTAATCTTGAATGTTTGGACCGATGATCCGGATAATTAAACTGATCGGATTTCATGCTACGACCGCGTGGCTTGTTAGATAATATGATGCAAACTGGAAAATTCTAAGCAAAACATATTAAACTCAGACAAGCAAGAATTAAGCAATACGAACATTGTTTTCGTACATCAAATGCCTCTATACTCACAAATCACGTAGGCACAATTAATGTTGCGGACAAAGAGGTCGTATTAGAGAAATAACCGCGCCTTTAGGCGAGTGTTTACCTCTGAATGTACCTCTAAATGACATCACACATGACGCTAGTCTGGTTACATGCGTATTTTGAAAAGTATCATCCTTGTCAATAAGTAATATACTGAGTATTTAATGCAAGAAATTTATGTCCCACTTCTGAAATTCAATTCATAGGTCAAGCGCAACATTTGAAGCAAATTTTCTGGACGTTATTCTGTAATGTTTTATTTAGTTGACAGAATATACAGTTTCTCTAGTAATTCAGCCTGCCGCCCCAAAAAATTAACTGGGTCACTCCACGCGAGCCAAGCCCCAGTCAGCTCAGTATATGCCGTTACGCTATGTAACTCCATATACATATGTAGCAATATTCCGTAGGGAAGTAGTCCCGGATAATTGACACTGTGTGGAGTTTGCACGCGAGCGGTTATCCTAACACACGGAACGGAGCTGACAAAAGAACGCGGGCCTTTTCAAAAAACGTGAATTAAACGATATTTTCTCTCATAAAGAAAAGGATGTAGTGAAGACTCATGCTTAGCGCTCAGGGCCGTAGCAGTGAGGGTTCCATAGCATACCAAGTTGGCAACGCCTGTTTGGACCCGAGATCTCCATTTTTTAAATCAAAACCGAAATATCCACGATTCTCACTTCTACATACGGAGCGATGGGTGAGAGAGCAAACACTACGAGCAGGGCTCGTACTCACGACCTCCCGGATCCGTAGCGAACGCTCTACCACCATTGTGACCAAGTTACCACAACCGGTCATTGAAGCAAGTGTGGTTGCATGCGTGGCAGTTTCATCGCTGTACACAATATTTTACTGGCATTAAAAATCAAACCTGTTTGCATATATATAATGTAGGTAAATATACAGCATTTGAAACTAGTTTTATGTATAGAAGAGCACATATCGGTCGCGGTGGCTCAGTGGTAGGCTCGTGACCGGAGGTCGTGAGTTCGAGTCCGTGCTCGGAACGGCCGTCGTCAACCCAAGACGTTAAAATAGTAATTGCTCCTTCGCCAAGAGCTCGGCATTTAGAATCACGGGTCTTTCGGATATGACCTTAAAAACGGAGGTCCCGTGTCGCAGCAGGTGTGGCACGCAAAAGAACCCTCACTGCTAAAAGCCGTAAGTCTAAATTTGCAGCCTCTTACACCGCAATGGTGAGGTCTCAATATGAGTGAAATATTCTCAACGGGACGAAAAACAACACAAGTATTAATTCAAATCAATCAATCATTAATAGACATTATTCCTGTAACTTCAACTAATTACCGTTAATCACCCGGAATACACGGGTCAATCGCAGCATCGGAAAAGCTTACAAGTGCACATCACAGGCTAAACAAATACAACCATTTTATCATAGATTTTCACTGGAGTTCCAAAGTTTTAGTCCTTATTCGGACTCCGTGGAACTCCAAAGATCTTTTATCTAATGCTTTGTCGTATGCAATAAGAATGTTCTCATCCTCCTGAAATGTACAACCAATCCCAATACATTCGGACGGGTAGGGATAATAATATACTATATATATAGTACCCAATGTTAAAACTAAGATTTTCATATTTTTTTCTCTATTTGTTAAATAAAATATAGGCTAGATAATAAACGCAAATCTAAATTGTGTTGCATTTTACAGTGTTTTTCCGTTTACATGTTGCAGATCAATTGTGTTATGTAACATGACTTGAAGCTTGTAGACGACTAATATGAAACGTGCATGTATTTGTGCCCAAGGGATGTACTATTAAAAAAAAATCATTTTTGCTACTTTCATCTCATCTAGCGAATTTTTTTTTTTACAATATTTGGTTTTTGGTACCTATTACGATATACTGTGTTTGACTGTGAGACATTATTTGAATTGAATATGCCTTATTAATCTAATAAGGCAATATGACTTTTAGTGTATACGTTCGAGAAACAGTTTGAACGAACAACTCCCTTACATTATTCAGCCCTGAAAAATGAATATTCACGTTGCAATACACATTCTATATACGTACGTACATTGTATTAATTTAGCGGGTTTACCTAAATCGGATCAGGTTTCCTCAAATCTTATCCGTATTTCACAAGGAAATCCAGACAGGGAAATTTATCGATTCAGTGTATTTTATTCAAATGTTTGCAAACGCGCAAACAATAACCATGATGACAGTGCATAGTTTCGTACTAAGCTTTTACTTCAATTAGTGAACTTATCGATATCTAAATACCGATATGATTATTATGACAGTATCAATTAATACACTCTCTAATTAATCGATTGCACCAGTTGTTGACAAGTGTATTATTTAGCAAGACCCAAAAGTCATAAAGACAACGCCCTTACTTACATGTACAAAAACATCTAGATACCAAATCACAAAGAAATATCTGAATTATTCAAAATTGAACTTATGACTGTTGTCTTTCAGGTTGAACTTACGAGGCAGAATCTTCACCTTTTCATTAGATTCACACTCCCGGACCTTCTGAATATAAATTATTCCTCTTCAGTAACAGTAGGTCCATGTATATATAGCAGATAAAGTGAAAGAAAATAAGACCTAGTTTGTTTAGCTTGACTTTTTAGAAAGATGTTTATACTAGAATTCCGAATATTGTAAAGCATATATATCTATTTTGACCATTGAAAAACTCACAAGTAGACATGAATTAATAACATTACAATTATGTTGTTTATACAACCTTTAGGAAACACAGCGACAGACACATAGTGTATTTTTTCTAGGTTATACACGAAAATGGAATACCAAAAGAAGTCTTCTAAAACCATTAAACTGGAATTAAACGCGATTACCTTTACGCCATAAACCATTGTATCACTTTGTCATCTCACACCAGGCGAACCCCGTTATCATGACAGACTTTCGCCATTCTTCTCTCTCTGTACACTGTAGAACACTGTCTTTGTGGGTCCCTGAGATAAGCAGGGATTAATCTCTACTTTATTGCCCTTTGTTTCAGTTTTGTCGCACAGAAACCAATAACGAATCATCTATTCTATCGCCTTGTTTCTAAAATTGTAATTTCTTCAAACATTTCTCGGATATCACTCTTTGCAAAAACCAGTGATTTATTTCCATGTCATTATTGAAGTGTGAAGAGATTTTTTCGTAATTTGTTTTTGAAAAAAGTGTCTATTCTGGGGATTGGATGTTGTGAAACTATCTTAAAACTTGATGAAATCAATATTCCACCAAAAAACAACTTTTCCAGGCCTTACAAATTACTGTTAATTTTTTAGACGTATCATGACTAGCTCAACGTATTCTAAAAATGTATTTCATTTTCCCTGAGAAAAATAAAATCACTATAAAGAATAACAGTCTGATTTTGCCATTGGTAAATTTCCTATTTTTTATTTATTTATTTTTATTTTTAGATTATGTATCGGGAAATACGTGTAAATAAAACACTTACCTGTGTTGTGATGTTTTACTTATGCCTCTTTGTCGAGTTCTAAACATTAATTGTTCAAAGCTAAAAAATCCAGAGTATGGTTACAACAGGACAGACTGAACAGTCTTCTCACTGATTCTTGGATCTAGGGACCGAAGCCAAACCCATCGATCCGAAAGAACAGATTCTCGGGTTGTCTTGGATTTTCAGGCAGTGTTCGACAATTTCAAGCTATTTCCGGAACAGACTGCAAATTGCAGCCAACTGTCATAGGTAAACTGCAGTCACGACCCAGGGCTATTACATGAGGATACACGTATTGGTGCCATGTAATCGAGCCAATTGTTCCTCTTCCTATCTCTCTTTGTTGTAATGAGTAGAATAAAGGTAATTATCACGTGAACTATTGAGGTCAAACACCATGGACTGGACTGAAATTGGGCTATATATATGTGAATTATCTCTTTATGTATAGATATAGATATAATAACTATTTTGACCTGAATGCTTTTATAGAACCTACATTGCAAATGTACTTTCTTGCATATTTTTTTTACAAATAAAATATAGTAAATTAATAGGATTATAGTAGACGATATTACGTATGAACAAAGACTTAGAATTTGAAATTAAAATCAATGCAGGGAAGTGTAGACCTACCTCTGAGATTATGTCCCCTACCTGGCCATTTTCAAAGTAAACCCTAGTCTGGATCATCCCGACGTTTGTGTATACGCCACAAGACTTAGAGAGCCGGCGTATACACAAACGTCGGGGTGATCTAAACTAAGTAAACCCAAATAAAGCAACGCCATTTAAAGTTATCCACACTTTCCGCCTTCCCGCCTTATATATTTTACAGGCAATTTTTTTTTATTCTTGTACATTTTCATTATGTTCAGCTATTTTAGATACTTTTGACAGAAAGTTTATTCAGTTGAAGTTAGATTGTTTTAGAACGAAATAAATCAATATTTGATCATATGAGAGGTTTCAAGTAGAACACTTTTCTGTTTAAACGTATTTTCATTGAACTTAATATGTAACAAATTATATTTTACTATTTATTTATATAAGAAATGAATCGAACATTATTTCGGGTGATGCAGGTATCACCGAATTAACCTGCATATCACCCGAAAAAAATGTAAGATTAATTTCTTATCATTTAATTTTATATTACAACAACAAAATAATGTTCATTAGACTTTAATTGTTGTTCAGTTACATGTACGTGATCGAAAAATCACCTCAATTCTATAAAGGTGTTTTAACCAATGAGAACCGCCGCTAGGTAATCACTTAAAATAAAATTAAATGATATTTCCTTTTCTGTATTTTGAGCATCATGTACTTGTACTTTATTTATGATATGTAAAGTGATTACAAAGGTAATGATCTTTGTGAAAATATATACTGTAACTGTAATTTACAAATTTGCATGGTGAAATCCATTTTATACGAGTATACTAGCACTAGAATTGTAATTCATAAAAGTTTGTAAGTGTTTACACTTTACAGTATATTCTTTCAACATACATGGTGGAATGAAGAGACATAAACGTCATTATAGATTTACTAGTACCCAAGAATATATTTTAGAATAATCTATAAAAGTAATTGCTTTCAATGAATTGTATTTTGAAAAGTAGATGTTGATGTGTGTGAAATAAAGCTTGTTCAAATACATATACAGTGTGTTTGCTCAATTTTGTAAAAAGAAAACCAGAGAAATGCGACATACTCAATACCAAGCAGATGGAATTGATGAATTTCGAACTGAACGGATGAAGCGCGTGATTCTGCCACGGGGTGTACCTCTTTGATCTGGAATCGATATTTAATCATTAATTTGCTATCACTAATCCGTGATTCCGAATTTCAACCGTAAACGAGTATGTAATTGTGTGTTCCAATAATGCTTCTATATTTTCTTGTAAAACTAACCAATGAGCAAGGATTTGATATGTAACAAGAACGAATTACGCGATAGTCAAAAGATGGCCAGAGATGAGCTCGAGGTACTCGTAATCCCTGGCCCCACCCCCTTTTGAATTTCAATGATATGAATTCAATTAGTAAGAATATATATCTGTCTGATACGAAGCCTCGAGGTATGTCGTCATTTGTTTTGATTCAAAAGATGGCCAGAGATGAGCTCGAGGTGACTCGTATCCCTGGCCCCACCCCTTTTGAATTTCAATGATATGAATTCAAGTAGTAAGAATATTATCTGTCTGTACGAAGCCTCGAGGTATGTCGTCATTTGTTTTGATTCCTAATCCTGATGTGTATTATAATTCTAATACAATCTATTTAATTTTGGTTCTCTGAAATCACGATACAAAGGAGCCATATTGTTGGCGCGGTTTTACCACCTCTAGACGCTGACCAAGAGAAATGTTTTTCGTCCTTTCCTACATGGATCCAATTCGTCTGTTCAAACATTCAATACTATAATGATTGGATTATAATAATGATTGGATTTATATAGCGCTTATCCACCTAAGTGCTCAAAGCGCTTTACAATGCATTATTACCCCGGCAGACCTTAACAATCCAGAACCTATCTCAGTGCAAGCTGCCTTACAGCGCTAGAACACTAACATTCTGACAATATCTTTCACTGTCTATATAGCCAGGTACCCCTTTAACACTTGGGTGGAGTGTAAAGTGCCTTTCCCAAGGACACAACGTCGTCCCTGCCACGGCCAGGATTCGAACTCACAACCTCTCGGCCATGAGTTCGACGACCTAACCATTAGGCCACCGACACCGAGAAGGGGTTATATCTTTAGCAGAAAAGGGGGGAGCAGGGTTATGTTTTCCTTCTTCATGTATCAGTAAATCATTGCGCCGCTAAAAATAGTGCCAAAAGTAATGACGGATTATGAAGTGAATTGTTGAAAACACTAACACCAATTGATATAATTCATGGGCGGGAAAACACGTTATGAAAACGGATAAAGATCACATACAACTGCTTATAAGGGAAGATTGAATGTGCGACCTGGTGTAATTTGAAAAACACTATGGCAAACCACCACACTATGCCCACCGTTAGATATAATTAAAACATGACTGTGATTAATAAAATTGGTTAGAATGGAACATTATGTTTGTTTTCCATATCTCTTACTATGCTTTCATTATACAAGGTAAATATCTTTACAACGTAGTTGTGCCATACATTATATGTTCTATTTTTACATCAGGATTATTTTTAGTAAGACTATTATATATTTTTGTTCCCTTTTAACGGTAAGGTTTGCAACAATATGGAGATAACTCGTATTGCACAGAAATATACCGTTGTGCACTTCACGCTAAAGACCAATCCACACTTCGCCATGAGTTAAGTCCCTTTACGGGGCCAGACAAAGGTCAATCGAATAAAAGTCAAAATGTCCTTCTTTATCCTTCCAAATGTAAGAGATCACAACTGTGAACTATAGCGAATTATTAAGATTGCATTATTGTAGTTTACTTCAATTGATATAAAAACATATAGATAAAAAAGTTACAAAGGCCAACGTAGGGAAACGCGACTTTTTGCTCGCAAGATGGCGGTAAAGGGATGTAACTTTCGAAAAGTGTGGATTGGAGTATGTATGACTTCAAATTGAAAAAGTGCTCACGGAAAAGTGATCGATCTCATAACTTTCACAAGAAATACAAAATTAAGACATACGAGAGACTCATTGAGACCAGGAGTAAGCATCCCCTTTCGACCGGTTACATCTGTTGTGAGCCAATGCCTAGTCAAAATCAATGTGTAAAAACCACCTAACATGTTAGACAGATTTGACCCTATGACAATGTGTATTGGCAAATTACATCATTATAACGACCATAGAATTGGCGAAATGCTGACTTTAAACGTGGCTGTTGAAACCCCTGCAACAACAGCTTGTTTGTCAGTAGTTTGTCTCAGTTTATATAAACTGATCATACACAGAACAAGCTCTTTGCCTATCGAATCGGTTGAAAGACATAAACAGCATATGCAGATGATGATAGAATATTGCTACATAGATTTGGGAAGAGTGATGGAAAAGCTACCTCTTGTGTATCTAGGGTAAAATGTTATAATGTTTTCTCCTTGTCTACTACTGCTATTAAGTGTTTAGCGATGTATGTGTAAATCACCTTGACAAATGTTTCTCAAATTATCATTTATTAATTTTCTCTGATGTAATGTATGTATATTTCGATAATATGTTGTGAATTTGAAATCATCCGATATAATATATGTACATGTATGTTTCGATAATGTTGTGAATTTAAAACCATCCCTAATGGGAATGAGCATTTGGAATACTTGGATTATGTAGACATAAAACTACGGAAGCATATTAGGGCCACATGAACACTTCAATTATTTTATTTTGCACACTTTTTTCTGTAAAATTTATACTTTAATCTGTAAAATTTACACTTTTTTCCTGTAAAATTTAAACTTTAATCTGTAAAAATTACACTTTTTTCTGCAAATTTTACATATTTTTCTGTAAATTTTACACTTTTTTCTGTAAAATTTTACTTTACCAGTTTAATTTAAGTGTTTCTCATATCCATTGGTCCATGTGTGTGAAGAAAGAGGCACGTGTGTCATCGAGCATACATGTGCTTTATGTGCACGCACACGTACCGACATATATGTGTATTAATGACTATATACCGCTATAATTTTTTGAAATTGCGAACTACGTCCATGGTCAAACTATGATAAATAATGCATTAAAAGGTGTAAATTTTACAGAAAAAAGTGTAAATTTTTCAGATAAAAGTGTAAATTTTACAGAAAAAGTGCAAATTTTACAAGAAAAAAGTGTAAATTTTACAGATTAAAGTGTAAATTTTACAGAAAAAAAAGTGTAAATTTATAGAAAAAGTGTAAATTTTACAGATTACAGAAAAAAAGTGTAAATTTTACAGATTAAAGTGTAAATTTTACTTAGCTGTAACAATATTGTTTTTGTCTGTAAGGCTCATTACTACAACTGCATTTTAAACGAACTTGGTATAACTCCACATTGGTATTCGTACTTACACTCCTACTGCCCTTTCAAAAAACGAAATTCTTCAAAATAATGCTTTCAGTTTTAAAAACATTTAATATCCCAGTCAATGGGACGGAAGAATATGAACTACCGTACATATACTGGATTCCAAAACTTCATATAACCCCTTACCAAACAAAGATATATTGCTGGATCTAGTAAATGTTCCACACAAGCCCTTGTTTTACTCCTCAACGAAAATATTGACAGCTGTCAAGGAGCAACTTCAGAAGTATTGTGAAACTACATATGCAGAAGTGGTGTAAATCAAATGTGGATTCTAAAAAACTCTAAAAGACTTCTAGTGAATTTGAAATCCCAACCTTTCACATATCAACAACATCAAAACATATGACTTTTCAACACTTACAACGCATCCCGCACAATGGAATTAAAGACAAGGCTTTGTAACATTATAGACAGTTGCTTCTTTAACAAAAATGGAAAAAGGAAATATTCTTATCTAGTGATCAGCCATTCAAAATATTATTTTGTTAAACTTCCACTTCCGATTCTAACACACAGTACTCTGAAGTTGATATTAAGAGCATCGTGGAGTTCCTCATTGACAATATCTTTGTAGTTTTGCAATCAGGTCTTCAATAGTCGTTGGAATTCCAATGGGCACTAATTGTGCTCCTCTATTAGCTGACCTATTTATATATTCTTATGAGGCAGAATTCATTCAAAGCTTCTACATGAAAAGAAGAAATCTCTAGCGGTGGCCTTTAATTCAACATTTCGATATAATTGACGATGTTTTTATCTATCAATAAGTAATGATTTCCATTCATATGTCGATTCAATAATCCCAACGAACTAGAAATAAAGGACACCACAGAGTCTTCCATGTCTGCTTCGTACTTGGATATTTTATTGAACATTGACATTAACGGCAAACTAACTACTCAACTTTATGACAACGGGACGATTTCAGCTTCTCATCGTCAACTCCCCCATATTTATGTAGCAATATTCCATCATCACCTGCATATGGTGTGTATGTTCTCCAACTTATTCGATACACAAGAGCTTGTTCTGCGTTGATCAGTTTTTGAACGAGGCAAGCTACTAACAGACAATTTTTGTTGCAGGGGTTTCCATAGTCACGTTTAAAGGCAGCATTTCGTAAATTCTATGGTCGTTATAACAATTTAGTTTATCAATATGACCTATCATTGAGTCAAATGCTGTCTGATGTGTTTCATAGCCATTGTTAAGCCGTTTTCACACACTGATTTTACTACGGCTGTTCCGTTTATCTGATCAAGACTATGGGCTCACGGCGGTGTGACCGGTCAGCAGGGGAGGCTTACTCTCCTAGGCACCTGATTCCACCTCTTGGTGTGTCCAGGGGTCCGTGATTGCCCAATTCTTGTTTTTGTATTCTATATAGGACTTAACGAGATTTGATATCACTGTTCGTTATCTTGTCTTTACATTAAAGTGTAAATTTTACAGAAAAAAAGTGTAAATTTTACAGAAAGGAAAATGTGCAAAATAAAAATACGCTTCCGTATAAAAACAGATTTGTAAAGCTTCATTTTTACTACTTTACTTTAACCCCCCCCCTATTAAGACAAGGTTTCTGATACAATCTGAGCAAACTATATATAGAAGAGTATAGGGCTAACAATCCGCCATTAAATTCTCGGTTGCTCGCTTCAAACTTTCAAAACTTTGTTATCTTTTGTGAAATACATTAAAAGTGTCTCAGTTAAAGTCATAATGTGTGTTCTTTTCTTGACATACATAATCGTGTTCCTGACTTCACAGAAACTTTGAAAAATGAAGTTCAACTTCCGAGAATTAGGTTACCGTCGTTAACCATACACACATTATCCAGGCAATTTTCCTTCATTGCGTTGATTTTACGCATCCTTCATCCATGTCAGTCAATCTTCGAGTTGCCACTTAAAATATACAACTTGTGGCTCCCTCAAATATTTGAATGACTGTTGATCGTCCATTTCAGGAGATCAGATTCGATTTTACTAGATATTAGCCTCAAAGTTCAACTACGGTAGTCAACCATATTGAATTGCACTGACTGATCAAGTTTAAAAGGTGCAAGACGATGGGTTAATACTTGTATAATTAACTTCACCGGATATAGAATTTTAAATATGGTTGACCAGTTTTGAACTCGGGGGCTAATAAAAAGATTACGCATGTGAAAATACAAGGCCTATCACTTATCATTCTAAAGCTTGGCCAATGTTTATAGTTTTTGAATAGTAAGTCAAATTTCAAGGTCAAGAGGTAAAAAATGTTGGTATCAGTGGAAAGGGCTTGTCATAAGGAATACACAATGTGAAATATGAAAGCCTTATCACTTACCATTCAAAAGACAGACGGACAGACGAACAGGCCAAACACTGTATGTACCCGAATCGTAGAATACGGTTGCTAGGAAAGGTAAAGAAATGACTAATGACAATTTGTTACAGTAAGTAATAACTATTTACATCCCAGTATGTAGGATGAGATATATCGTGTCGAGACCTTCTATAGCGATGTAAAGATCATGCTATCGATACCATATGTTCTGATTCCAACTGTGTAAACAAGAGGCCATGGAGGTAAATATTGTTGTGGGGACATTACAGAGCACGTACAAATTAAATGTCTATAGATAGCCACTAGTGTAGCCAACATGTCATCAGTCAGCTCACTGGCTTAATCTGGCCGTTTTATGGTCTTCTTAACTGAGATATCTACTTCATGTATAATATTTATATTTTCAATTGACCTGTCATTTAAAATGCATCATTCATGATCATAGGTGGATTTAGATGGGAGCCCAGGAACACCCCCGTTGACCAAACTTAATTATTATTTATAGGTAAAATTAACCCTCAAATAAACTTCAAAATGCTCTAAAACCCGAAAGCTGACGGGGCCTCGCTCTCTGGACCTCCATGTGGCTTCATCTCTGGCTTATTGGCTCCTCTTTTACGAATCGGGGCCCCTTTCGACAAATCTTGGATCTGCCACTGTTAATGTTCAAAGATTTCCCATGCTACCTTCCATTTTCACTCTACCCACAGGCCGGTCACGGTATAATACAGGCAGTGGTTTGGGGGCTCTCAACATGGGATTCTCCATCCATACAAAACAAAATATAAAGTACGTAATATATATTTAATTCTGTAAAAGCCCCTCCAAGGTGGAATGTGGGTTGATGGTTTACTACAGTATCTGTGACTTTTCAGGCCATTATTACCAGTGGAAACACTACTCCTCTGTGGCACTTTTTCTGTTACAACAGCTGTTTAATGGTTCTTGAACGCAATTATATTTGTGTCTCATCCACAGAATGTTCAGATATATCGTTCTAACTATTAAAAGAGTATTCTTGCTTGAATAAGGTTTCCAGAATTGAAAATATAATCTGTGTGAGACAATTAAATCGCCATTTGAAATTTTATTACTTGAAAATTAAAAGGTAGGTATACAAAACGCCAAAAGACTTGCAAAGACTTTCTATGGGTTTACATCTACATGTTTGGTATCCGCTGTATACTGCTTGGGTTTCTCCAGGCATTTAGACATATCCTTATCCAACAATCTTAATAACTGCAGCTTCCAATTTCTTTAACATTAATCAATATCGACTCTATGTACAACAACAAAAAATTCAAATATTCTTTAAACATCGGGAAAAATTATCCACAAATAGTAAAGCACTAAATCATTATGCATTTTCCTTATCTAGTGGTAAGTTTACAAAATGAAAATGATAGGCAAAGAATCACTAGGTGCCTAACACTGCTGACGTCTAAACACTAGATGCCGAGCCTTTTCCCGATACGTGTCGACGAGATTCTTTGAAGAACGCTGTTGGATTGCAAACATTGTCTTTGAGCACTGTTTGTAGAGTAACGTCTTTCTGGCATGTTGAAGGAAGCATGGTGCATTCAAATTCGTTCTTCAGACCCACTCCTGCTTTGCTACAGGACTGTTTCCAAGCAGCCATGTCACAACCCAAGTGATCGACGCGGATCTCTACAACGAACAGTGTATATATAGTACAATGTACTAGTATATGAAATGCTCATTTGACATACTGTTGGCATCTTATTGATAACGAATTTTATGGAGAGTTTAATCAATATATTTAGCACCAACTTTTGTTTCCATAAGATATTATCGCATTTGTGTTTTGTAACAATGTTATGGCTTGGAAAACGCTGTTGTGCAATACTTGTGATATCTTATACTAGTACTCGGATGTAATCATTGTCGAGTAATAAAACAATTGCTGACTTTTCCTGTTAATCCCATTAAATAATTAACAATTTTGAAATCAATACGATGATTTTATTATCTGAGAAGTACACTATTCACCAAGTCCGGAGGAGGTGAACATCGTGTTGACCGAGAAAAATGTCAATAGCATGCAATCAGAGTCGTGCAAAATAATGTCCGGTTGATCATCGAGTGTGAGATCTAGTCAAAAACGATTGGAGATGCAAGTTTTATTTATCACGTGACTGAATAATTAAAAAGCCGGTTACCATAGAGTAACCAATCCAATACCGGGTCAGCCACGTTAATGTTTACAGCTTGCGTGCAAGACCTAGTCGAAAGTGATTAGAGACGCAAATTCTTGTTGCCGGCCCAATATTAAATAGCCAATTGTATGGATTTGGACATTTGCATTCTATGTTTTGGGTCAAGTGATGATTTTGCCTCGAAGAAGGGGGAGGGTAAACAGAACGTTATATTTTTGTTTGTATGTTGGATCTCTGCTGATGGGAAAGGTCAATCAATTATGCATACCAGAAATTATACTGAACTGAACTTCGCTTCAGTCAATATCTTTTGACTGATAATTACTTATATATTTATAATACATTTTAACAAAATCCGATAATAGTTTATCAACCACACTGAAGAATTATCGTTTTGAAAAAAGTTCACTCGTTTATGTTTATTTACCCACTTAATATTTGAGAAACGTTCTTACTTGCAATACTCCGGAAAAGAATCCTTTCATATCGAGATTTTGCTGGAATCTGTCTAGCAGCCAAGTCTACCATATTGGCTGACATGGAGTCCAGAAATTTCTGCACAGCATCAACTAGGCTTTGGAGCAAACCAGTCCTTCTACGTACACTGAAAATAAAGTAAATTTTAATTGAAATATTTCAATTGCTAATAACTTTCTATTGAATGAAAAGGCGAAGATAACGAACAGTGATCAATCTACAATGTAAACTAATTTTGTATTTCATGTGGAAAAGAAATATAAATATATTAGGATAAACCTGGCTCCAGTTTATTTTCTTCTTTAAAAAATCAAATTTTTGGCAAGATGACTTGAAAGCCAAACAAATATATTTAAGGAATGACTCTAATTTTGGGGTCTGTTTTACGAGTATAACCTGGTTTGGATCAGTTACGCTTTTTTTTATAATCTGCTTCGCAAGAGTCATTCCTTATAATTTAATCACAGAATAATTATAACAACTACAAATATTTCCCTTGCTTTTATTTATTTTAAAATTGCAAAAAAGTAGGTTCCGGCTGCTAGTTGTCAAGGGGCGTGTCCCCATACCAAGCCAGGTAATACAAAAATAACTTGCATTCCCAGACTTGAAATGGGCCAGTCAGAGCGAAGGATACAGTTACAGTAAGAATTAATATATACGTCCTAAAATGAAATTGCACACGATTCCTACCGTCTATATCTCCCACAAAGGAGATCTATGCTTGCCTCCATAGAGGCGTGGTCATAACCAGTCAGCAACATGTATTCATTGGCTCCTTCACAACTGTCCAATCACTTTACGCATACATGAAAACAGCGTGCTTTTTACCCTGAAACACACAGAAAATACACCGCAGTGTTTATAATGTTCGGAAATTTTATGCCACTTTAAGAATCTAAAAAAAAAAATTCCCCTACGACTCACATTAATCTGTTAAAGAACTGACCACAAAATCTAGCGGGCCGATTTCTTGTCCTCTCCTCGATAATGGCTCCTTTGATTTCAGTTTCGTTGGAACCAAACATGCTGGGACTAAGTCCAGCTTTGTATAGCACTGCTGCATGTTTCTGTCAAGCGTGGGCATACAAGAGTTTGTTGTGGCATGACACCTTTTTAGCAGAAAAACACAATGAAAACCATTATTTATGAGTACATATGTATGTACTATATGTGAATCAATTTAGAAAACAGAATACACCTTAGGCTGTTTTAGAATAAACGTCTTACCTGCACAACAAGCATTTTGTAGAGCGGTTAATCGTCTCACTATCTGGTTCTCTGCGAAGTTTGAATTCTGCACTGTCCGTACACGGGGGCTTCCCGCGCATGTTCAAAGTTGGTGGATACATGCATTGTATAATCTGGGCTCTTATCCTTAAAGAGATGAAATATTTCCCAAAAATAAGTCTTAAAACATCGTACATTTTTTTTATTGGATATTCTTAGAATTCATTTTTCTGTATTATATTTAGGAATTTCGATTGTGCAAAATGAGGATGACGTAGAATTATTCATGGCATTACATATCCAATGAATACGAAAGTATGGATTGATGGACTGCATGCTGACCACGGTCAGCCACGATATGATTGATTGACATCATTCTGAGTCATATAACTGTAGATGGTCCGTTCAATAGTACAGCTTCTCACGTAACGCTGATTCAATCTTCAAGGTGCGTATGAATCTTCATAAAAGTAGTACGTCTATTCTTAGACTAATGATCGGGAAATTCCGACAGAAATGAACGTAGAACGTAAATGTAAAGCAAAATTTCAAATTTTGAAAATGCCTGGAAGTATGAATAATTGTTTTTTTTTATGATTTTTTTATTATAGGTTTTATCACCTACATCGGGACCTTACATATAGTACCCAGAGCGTTTTTACAATACATTCATTACCCGCAGACCTTAACATCCCTCGAACACTCCAGAACCTTCTCAGTGCAAGCTGTCGTTACAGCGCTAGAACACTGTCTATAGCCAGGTAACCCCTTTTACACTTGGGTGGAGTGAGGAAATTCGGCCTAAGGATACAACGTCGGCCCTGCTACGGCCAGGATTCGAACTCAAACTCGTCGATCGAAAGTCTGAGAGCCTAACCATTCGGCACCGACGCCACATATTACAACGCTTCGCGCCCGGCACAGTTTGACTGCTGGGGGTGTTCGCGTCGCAATTCATTTTACGAGGTGACACCTCGTTATGTCAGCGTCCAGCAAAAAATGGCGGCACAGCCGAGTTCCAACGATTTTCCATTTTTATCAATTTTTAAAAGTATTACAATTCTTACAACTCAACTTCCAGAGGAAAATGAAAAATAGCAACTTTAACACATATATCTGATATCGAATTTGTCCTGTTAAATTCAAAATGAGGTAGAAATATGCCGATTTCTGAGTTTGCTTTGATCTTTTAATTCCCATGATCTCTAACATATAGTTCATTGGGAAGTGGCAAACTTGATTTCTTTCGACAAACAGATGTTGTTCTATCAAGTGAAACTTCAGTTCAACAGCATGTTTTATGTCCCAATGTTATCAAAATGAAAACCAGTTACAATCTATCTATGAATGTAGGTTATCATCCGATAGCTAATTTTTTTTTTTTTTTTTTTTTTTTTTTTTGGTGGAGACCGCAGTAGCATATGGGTAGTATGTTTTTGAATGTTGCGTAATGTCGACATTTGGAAAAGCGAGTACCAAACCGCGTATGTGAGTGTTTACGTGATTGCTAATATCAAGAATGAAATTATTTGGAATTGAAAGAATATTATCAAACGTTAATCATTTTTTCTTGGACAATAATCGAGAAAAGAATGTGGAAATTTCCAGGTAATGTTAGGGTGTTTTAAATGAAGGTGTAATTCACTACAGATCTGCGTGTTATAGACATTGTAATTTCACGATAAAACAAACATTAATATTTAGATCACAAGTATAGACACCGAACTTAAAACAAAGTATAAAAATGAGAACTGATCATGTAATGTAAACGTGAGGATGTCTAAAAGAATTAGACACTGGATCCCACTACATGTAATCTTTTTTGTTGTCACCCTCGTTCAAGAACTTTTAAGTACTTTGATTTTTTTTTGCATTTCATTTTCTCTCTCTAAATTATAGTATTTCGAAGGTAACTGTAGTATAAGATGTGGTATGGCGTTGTATGTGTATACAACTCAGTTGGTTGGTGTATACAGTTACGTGGTGGTGTTGTATAGTAAATTGATGCGGTGTATACTGTATAAGAGTTACATAGTGGTGGTGTTATTAGTTAATTGACCATGTGGTTTATAACATATCTACCAGTATGCATATATGGTGAAGTATACCAGTTTTCCAGGCGGTGGTGTATTAATGATAGTTACATGGCGGTGGTGTATATGATAGTATGACAATGGGGGGTGTATACATATATACAGTTACACGGCGGGTGGTGTATAATTAATTGGCGTGGTGGATAACATTCCTTAAATGGGGTGTATAAGTACAGTTACATTGCGGTGGTGGGTAATACATTATGAGTTCATTGCTGTGGTCTAATGACATAAGGTCAACTAAATGGTGGTGAATAAGTTCATGACGATGTTGTATACAGTTAAATGGCGGTCGTATGTATATGTTTCTGTTAAATGGTGATGGTAAATACATCTAGTATGCATTTTAACAGCTAGTTTGTGTTAATACTTACCACAGTAAATTTTTCGAAGATCCATTATATTCGCATTAGCAGGTATGGCGCTATAGTTCTCATTAGTCAAACACAGCGTGATAGTCACCATTTAGAGTCCTGATCTCTGAAAAACAGGATGCACTGAGTTCGAACTCTCGTACACACTTGAATTTAGAGGAGGCAGATGGAATTGGCTGCTGAGTATCGCCATAAAAAAAGGTGTACAGAATCCTGGAAAAATAAAAAAAGGTTTGGCGCTGATTTTTTCTATGCAAAGTCGTTGCTGAACAAGTGCATTATCTGTAATAGTTATTACGATACAATTAAAACTAATGTACGTGGTATAATTAAGGTTTTGTTGAATAGTTTCTCAACGCACACGCCCCCCCAGCCCATTCCAATAGTGGAATACGGATTTTTGCTATATATAATGATAACGATAATTTGATTTATATCTATAAAGTAAATAATTTTCAAGAAAGTTCTTGTGAATTATATGCTGTTATGATAAAAACTATCAAGCAATTACCAACTTAACTAATTATAGACAACAACAGCCACATGGTGTCTCCTGCTGATACCAATTTTACGCAAAAAATGAATATGGGCAGTTGCGAGTTGTGAGCAGTGTTTAAGTTTTGAAGTGAATGAATTTAATTGATGTGAAAATAATTATGTTGTAAAAGTAATAAGCAGCTAGAATGACCTATCTACATCCAACGTTTCGTCATACTGTCGCTAATAACGTTACATCTCATGCACACCACAAATTCCGACTAGAACCTGACTGGTTCACCATGCATCCGTTGGTAATCTTTTCTCTTGTGAGTTTTCAGACATCTTTAAATCAATGTTTAACAATATGGTCACCTTTGTAAATTTACTCTCTAAGCAAGTCATGAAAAGTTTATATTCCTTTGCAAAATTTGGTGGCAGAAACATGCAAATGGTATGGGAAATATACTCAATTTTACACCAGAGTACACGTATCCTGGGGGCCTCATACTATAGTTAAGATAAAATCGCAATGCGCAGTCGAATGTTTACTCAGCTGAATATGTGTAACGTATATGCTGATATAAATAGACTGTATTTCCCGTCAGAATTTCATATATCTTTAAAACAATATTTTTTTTGATATTTTCAGAATTTTTACATGTATCTAACTCTTTGTTATGTCTTTTATAAATTACTAAAAGTAATTGTAAATGTATTTGATCTCATTTGTTGACAAAAATATAATGTATATTATAATTTTATGTGCTTATGTTACATTATATTTGTTTTATATTTACATGTACATGTTATGATATTATCTGGAAGGATCTTTTATCAGTGAATAAAAATTGTTTTTAACATGCCACTGCCGAGACTGCAATGTAATAAACAGTCTCAGTAATATCGAGTCACGCAGCATCACAGAGAGAGACGAGAGAGAGAGATGAGAGATGAGAGAGAGAGAGAGAGACGAGAAGGAGAGAGGAGAGAGAGAGAGAGAGAGAGAGAGTGAGAGAGAGAGGAGAGAGAGAGAGAGAGAGAGAGAGAGAGAGACAGAGAGAGGAGGAGAGAGAGACGAGAGAGAGAGAGAGAGAGAGAGAGAGAGAGAGAGAGAGAGAGATGAGAGAGAGAGAGAGAGAGATGAGAGAGAGAGAGTAGAGAGAGAGATGAGAGAGGAGGAAGAGAGAGAGAGAGAGAGAGAGAATTCATTGCTTAGAAAAAGGCTCTTTAGTCATAATGATGGCCCTATACTCACTCCATTGAAAAGTGTTAGACATGTAAAAACAACAAAACGTCCTGTAAATCGTATATTGTACTTTACTGTAGTTTCTTTTTTTCCTCAAAATCATATAATGACAATTTTCCTCCAAATCTTTCAACTTTGTTTGCAATCCTGAAGCGTATGAAATGCGAATACACACTTGGAAGTTGAAAATTCCTCGTTTAAAAAACGCAGAAATATAATATTTTTTTGAACGGCCCATACCAAAAAAAAATTGACGTCCCGGCTTTCCAGTCTTAGTAAAGATGGAAAGGCCGGGACTTCCAATTTTTTTTTGGTATGGCGTCAATAAAATATTAATTTCTGCGTTTTAAACGAGAATTTTCACTTTATATAGTGTGTATTTGTCGCAATTGTTCATTCTTGTACAACGCATGCCGATAGAAAAGTAAACATTGCAAAGGGTAATCTGGTCAATATATTATGGAAGAAAAGAGGTTTAGCAATAAGTAATATCTAATCGAGATACAACTCATATGCGAAAGTATAGTTTTGTGGCGATCATTATCATGATTATGACCCGTTCGACAGCAAACCAAAGATGTCAGGAGACACGCACCACAGACTAATTTAAATAAAAAGTAAGTTTCTATTTATTTCTTGAAAATCGTCCAGCACTAAAAAATACAAACCCAAACATTGTTCTGTCTGTAAAGGATGATAGAGGGTTTCGGTTGGAATACATGATTTATTAATTAACTTAATTATAATGTAATAAAAGGTAGGGAAATTCTCATACCTTGCGAAAATCGAGTGTGGCCGCTTTAAGGGGTGTATATCTATGATCGTATTCGACACAACACGTTTGTTGTCCATTGGCTAAATCACGGTGATGTAAATGTCCGAGCCAGTCCATCCGTCGGTGACCCACGGGTGCTCCTCCCATGCATCCAGGTGTATGTGAATTCAAGACACGATTGCGAGTCAGCTATGAAGGAAATTTTGAATTTCCGAATGAATTCTTCAAAGCGCCAGTAGAGAGGATATATTGATGGCATTTAAATTGTTCAAAAAATAATCTGTAATCGATAATTATTTTACGTTTTTAAGATATATAGTATGTACGTATTTTAGAATACAGCTGATTTAGAATATGATTGATTGATTATTGTTTTACGTCCTCTCGAGAAATCAACTCATTACACAAAGGAGTCAAGGCCCGCACGAACGGGTGGGAATTGCCTCCAAAAAAATTGTAAAAATTAAAGTGAAATTTCAAACAAATTTTTTTCAGAGGCTTTGGACCAAGAAGATGTTATAAAATTGAACCTTCCTGGCATCTGTAATTATAAAGCTGGAGACAAAAAATAAAAATTGGTCAAAGCTGTGCTTCTAATTAATAAGATTGTTCGTTTTTTATCACGAAAAATGTGCTGATTTGTAATCAAATCTGCTTTTATGATTAATTATGAATGTTTGGGGCATTAAATCTTAGATACACCAATGCAAATCCAAATAGTTTATCACCGGCTGGATAATCATATCATACATGGTGCAGAATAAAATTTGTCTGAAATTGTTCACTGTTAATTTTTAACCATTTTTGTGGGCAGAGTTTCCCACCCCTTCGTGGGCGCTACTCCTTACTTATAATTTCTAACTGTTAATATCGCGAAAATTGTTTATGTGTCGATTGTGTAAGTGAACATATAGGTCGTTTGGCCGGGTGTAAAGAGTTAATTGAAATACTATTGTTATTGAAATGTATTAACAGAACATGTCAATCTATATAAATGTTTTACTTAACTTCATAGGGAACGTCACCATTGCAGTGAAGGGCTGCAAATTTAATAATTTAAAGCCTGTGGCTCGGCACGTTCGGGCCCTTTGAAGAGTGACGGGATCTTGTAAAAATATTGTGCCACACTCTGTAACACGAGGCCTCGATTGTATCTTTGTTCAAAGATACGAGATTTTAGTCAAAGGATGCCTCAATAATATTTATTGAAGGAGCTGAAGCTTGGTTTTGTTTTGTGTTGAATTAATTCTTATCGTAAACCGTATTATTGGATGATTCTAATTTTTTCACAATATTTACGGAAATATGTTCAAACGTAAAAAAAATATAGAAACTTTGAAGGGTCATTTTATCAATAATTGTTTTCCTCGATAAATATATGAGTTAATTTAGAAATACTGAGTCCGTAAGTAGCCTTGAACTATTACAGCTCGCGGTG
>CAJDSM010045191.1:0-12351 GCA_903981925.1 Ostrea lurida
TGAAATAAAATAATATATTTTGATAATCAACACAATCTTTTTGTGTCATAAAAACTGACTAGTAACATCTTTGTCATATAAAATCGTGTGTTGTGAGAATCCCAGACTTTCATTTCGTTGGCACACTGGAAGGAGTAGATGGCACAACCTACCAATTAAAACATGAAAATTTTATTATCTTCAGTTATTCTTGTATGTGCGATGACCGAACCAAGAGATCAGGCTGGTGTAGAGAAGAGAGGAATATTGGTTATGTTTCTTATAAGTATCAGGACGCTGCTTAACAGCTGGTCCTTAACACTCCAGTACTCACTAAAATTAAGCATGAAAATATGATAAGATTACATGTGAAGATCCAAAAGTCCATAACAAACATACTAGTGAGCCATATTTTACCAGAAAATAATATCCCTATTAGTTTTCAAAATGTTATGTGAGTTTTTTGTCATGCTAAAAGATTATGACATTGATCTATTAAATGAAGAGGCATAATGTCCAAAAATATAAAACTGTCTGTGCAAATACGAAATAATGATCATAAAAAGGTACTAAGTAAAAAGTCGAGCATATACACGCCAGAGGATAGTTATGAGATCTATGAAGAGGAATATATATCAATCTTTCCACACAATAAACACCAGCCAGAAATACATATTCCCCAACATATATAAGTTCTATAGCAAACTAGTATGAACAGTACACGATGCCAAGAGATGATAATACTGAAACTCACCTACATTTACTAGCATATACACACACCAGTGAACAGCTAATATGATCAACAAATCAGTCAGGTTACCCTAATAGAAATGGTATTAGCTGCACATGGCGGTAGTACATTTCTTGAAATATACACACAGAGAGGTAAACGAGATATACATCAATATCTACAAAAAAAGTTCCAATGCGAGATTTAATGAACGCACACTTCACAGAATACGGTTTCCTTTAAAAACATGAAACTTAAAGAAATAATGGTGAATAATGAAAGTATCTGCAAAAATTAGTGCTTTTCTCCCTTATAGGAAATTCTGGCGAAAGATTTACAGATTCCTAGATAAAGATTATACATAATATGAGAACAACACCGTTATCTGGTTCTCTACGGTTACGACAAGCCGAGAAACTGAGTTAACGTTACCACGAAAAATTGTGACCACTCATGTGTAATACAAGCGTTCATAAACTGAGCACATAAACTCTCTAATGAAAACCGCGGAATATCAATCACTCTTTTCCTCTCTCTACGAGTCCAAAATCTGCAGGAATATCATATGAATATAAAAGATTTCAATCAAAGAAATGGCGCAAAGAAAACTCTAGGAGCCAGAATAAGTAAAATTCAAAAACAACCGGGGAGCGCAGCAGACTATCCAAGTATCTAATCAATGCAGACGAATGGAAAAATATCACAAGAGTAGAGATCTCCATATCATAGATTTCGGGATTAAGCCATACACACAGATTTGAAAGTCGGTAATTTTATTGGACTGATTTACGCACACACATCTAGTAGACTGTAATAGTGTCCGAAATCCAAGAGATTTCGACGTCCCGTGCCTCGTACCTATTGCACGACCAAAGATAACGTAGCACAGACTGTGCTTAGTTGGACTATGCCTAGCAAATGACAACAAAGCAAGATTTTCTAAAACACCACTCCTATCTACAGTGAGAGGAGAGAGCCTGACAAGTAGTTCTCAGACAGGTTTTTTTGTTTCATCAACCCTCAATGATACCCAAGCAAGTGCCATCACGCCACTTCCTTCCAAAAAGCACTGAAATCAAATGAAACATGCATGCATATAGTAAACAAGGGTTATGAAAATACGCGATAGCGGACCTCTCGTAAGGGGATGGGGATAAAATTCACGCCGAGGCACAGACAGCTCGGCAGTCAAATCTATAACTTGGTGTCGAGCTATGGCTAAAGCACACGAAAAATAACGAAAGGAGATGCGGCAATTGAGTTCACCGCGAAGACAGTGCGTCTAAGGGACCCCCTGATCTTGTGAACAAATTCCTCACAAAAACTGGACAAAAATGTCTGAGAAGTATTTGTCGCAAATACTCTAAAGGGGAAGTCACGAAAACCGAGGAATAGACATCGTGCTGCCACAAATGATCAAAGTCAACTGATAATACACGAGTGAAAAATCTTGGCAGCTATTTGGCCGTAGTCTTACATACAGAGATGAGAGGTAAGTAAAATTGTACTGACAAGAGACGAGGTGAACGAGGAGGAGAAAACAACGAGAGGGACTGTATCTAAGGGCTCACATGAAATTCAAAACAGTACCCTTGAGCTTCCAGATGAAATAAGACGATCAGAAAGGATCTGTCCATACAACAACAGGATTGGATGGTTCCCGCTATACTTTCTACCCACTACAGAATGTAGAGAGACGAAAGAATTTAAGAATAACCTCCGGCATGCATAATGGGCACGTGATACAGCATTGACCATACTCGCATGTATACAGAACTGAGTATCGCCGAGAGCTCACTCTAAATAAAACACCGAGTGAGGCAGCATTCCGAAAACAGCGGTAAGGAAAGCTATGAAAAAAAACCTAAAATGGAGTCCACGTCGAATAAAGACAAGGTGAACACGGCTACACCTGATGTGGCGGACAGTATGCAAACGAAGACTATTCTCCAGATCGGAGAGAGGTACCCTAAATATACGATTCGCGATCATATTCAAAAAGAGCGCACAATGAAAATAAAACCAGTGCATGCTCTCCTCTTCAATCTGTGAAAGAGATGATTGCCTTGTTCTACAGAAATTTAAAACACCAGGGGAAGTCAAATTGGAGCGGAAAAAGATCATAATAGTTAGCAATGAGAGTGCATACGATAAGGCCTCTTACACACATAAAAGACTAATGCGAGTTGGAACAGAAACCCAGTGCTTGGGCTCCTAGACATCACAGTCTAGAGTGGTAATACCAAACCAACAGTTTATCTTATTGCGGAATAAGGGCGGGCAACAATGAGAATTTACTGGACGACCCATCAAACCATACCTGCATTACGAATATGTTCTGGACTCAACCGGTTATTTCAGGTATACCGCACAATTGGTGAAGCAAAGGAACAAAACATGAACGATGAAATAGATGGCAATCCGAACGTACATTTCCAGAACGTTTCTGCAGAGAATTCGGAGATCAGGTAGTTTATTCATTGTGTGTAAATGCTCTCTGAAAAATCCTCTCATTACTAAAGCCTACTTACCAATACGAACATCGTTCGGGAGAACTCAGAACGAAGTAACATTACATTACCACATTGAAACATAGGGTGATAAAATCTGGAGCAGACCAGAGGGTCTAATTGAGCAGGATCCCAACCCTTTACTTTACAACCCGAAACTTGTATGCTAAAGTTGAATCGCATTGGAATGCAGGAGGCGCAAACGGCTGCTATAATTTCTATCAACCGGTATCTAAAGGGTGCCTGAGAGTTATTTGGTACAAAAGAGGCACCAACGAGACCTTATTAATAGGTATATCCTAAGGACCACTTGTGAAATTAACTGCCATATACCCACCATGTTAAGAAATGTCTAGAGCTCATAATTCAAACCTCTCTTTGCAAGGAAAATACTAACCGGGAGCGAGAGTTATGACTACCATTACTCCATCTATGTCATGAAATAAATCCTATCATGTACTATCCACCTGGGAAGCACAAGAACACTACCTCTTCTACCGACCCTTCACTCTGGGAAGTCAAACGAGAAGCTAACCCCGCTTATCCACCCTATCAACCTGGGCGAAGTTAACGAGACACCTAGCCCTTCTTACACCCATTCACCTGGGGAAGTCAACCGAGACACTCCCCCTTCTACCCCCTATCACCTGGGGAAGTCACCGAGACACTCCCCTTCTACCAACCCTATCACCGTGGGGAAGTCACCGAAGACACACTGGCGCTTCTACCCCCATCACCTGGGGGAAGTCACGACTGAGACACTGGCCTATCTACCCCCCTTTAATCACCCTTTGGGGAAGTCAGAGACAACTACCCCATCTACCACCCCTATACTGGAAAGTAACGAGATCACTTACCCCTTCTACCACCCTTCACCTGGGAAAGTCCCGAAAGACCGCCCTTCTACCTGACCCTAATCACGTGGGAAGGATCTAACAGACACACTCCCTTCTACGTCCCTACCACCAGGATAGTCAACACCACAATGACACTACCCCTTCTCCCCACCTATCACCCATGGGGAAGTCCACCGAGACTGGCCCTTCTAACCACACCTATCCGTCTGGGGAAGTCAACAATGACACCTACCCTTCCTACCACCCTTTCACCTGGGGAAGTCACCGACCGATCACTTATGCCCTTCTACACACTGTCTATCGTCTGGGGAAGTCAACAATTTGTACTATTCTATCTTCCTTCCTACCCCCTATCACCTGGGGAAGTCACCGAGACACTACCCACCATTCTACACCCTAATCACCTGGGGAAAGTCAACGAGACCACTACCTCTACCCTAATCACCTGAGGAAGTCACCGAGACACTACCCCTTCTACTACCCCTAATACAAGTCACCAAGAATCAACACTTTAGTCACAAAGACACTAAGGACGACGCTTAGGAGTTGAGTGGCCTAGCTAACGATATTGGGTTTTTTCCGACACAACCCCCAAGATTGTCCTGAATACCAACTCGATATTTCAGTCAAGAGACCTCAATCGAGTTCGAGTATCAACAGGTTGGCTGAAGACGACAGGATGGCTCTATTTATACCCTCCGGCCTCTGGCTGATGAACAATGATTGGCTTCTTATACTAAGATTGTGCTTGGATGAATGAACAACGCTGATTGGATATAACATCATCTGATTGGTCGATCCCAAAGTATGCCTCACTCTACATACATTTCATCACATGCAAAGCGTGACATTCGAAGGCTCAGACCCGAAGGAACTTTCACGTTTTTATTATTTCCCGCCCACCCATCCCTTTAGAATAAGTAAATTGTACTTTATCTAATTCCTTTTTTTTTTTTTTTTATATATATTTATATTTTTTTAAATCTACATGTATACATGTATATTGCAGATTGAAGAAAGTACATGTAACAGCTCTGATGGTAGACATGTGGAAGAAATATTTTGGTATTTATTATAGTGAGAAAGTGATAATGATGATGATGGACGATAATTATATGAGATGACGATGATGAATGATGATGAAATGAATCTTCAGGAGCGCTTTGCCTCCTATCCTATATATGATGCGTTGCTTTATATTGTAAATGATTTATGTTCGTTTGAAGAACATAAAAAGGTAGAATATCAATTGTACCTGAAATGCACCTAAGAATTATATAATTTGAGATAGGTCGCTTTCATTCTGACCTAAAACTTAATTGATAGTTTTCACTTTCATTTTTTAATGTTAAAAATCTTTATCGATAGATTCTAAACTATGTTCTCTCAATTTAAACCACGTGTATTGATATTTAGTGTGATCAAGAACTCGGTCGACATGTTCGATTCTGTGACATAAACAAACCGAGACGCTATTTTTAGCACAATACAAGTATATGCCTATAATTTAAAGCTCTCAAATATGTTTTCCGAACTGCTTTATATAGTTGTATATAGGTCTGTACACGTACCGATGGTGTTGTAGTGGTAGATTTCCCGTTTCTCCGGGCTTTGTATACGTAACCATAAGTACCCTGTCCTATCAGCTTCTCCAGTCTGAAATCGCCGTAAACTTTACCCTCCTCTTTATCCATAATGTGCTGAACACCAGCTGCTAATTCTTAATAGGACTGTTAATGTCGCTGCTATGCTTTCAAACCGGGTGCAACTTTAAATAAAGTAAACAAGCAAACTGTTATAAACTGCGCATGTTTCTCCGGATATTCACCGTTTAAAAGAGAATGGCACGATTCCAATATATTTTAAACTTCCTTGATTGGAAATTGTAAAAGAAAGGGGAAAAAACCCAAACAAACACGTCACTTGAAATATTCTGTAGGCGTCTTATAATTCTAACACATTCTTCCTTTGCAACATAAGTTATAAATTGTATTTATAGGATTTAGCGCTGTATTGGCAGTATTTCAACCCTTTACCGGTAGAAAACTACATAAAATATCAAAATTTCAACTCACCGACAATGATTTTTACCTGTTTATATCAAAGATCATTATTTGCTATACATGTATGTGTTCAGATAATTGGAGTAAAGGGAAAAGCAAAGTTTTGAGAAATTCCTCATAGCAACTCAAACGACTCCCATATGAATCAAATTCAAATTTATTGCTTCTCTCAACAAGCAAAGCAAGCTCGGTCCTAAATGGTTAATAGATCGACAGTATTGGCTGAAGATAGCTATGTCATAAAAGGGATACTAGTATATATGTTTTGAAAAATGGTAAAATCTTAAAAATTGTTGCACAAATTAAAGATGCCTTTCTTAATTTTCTCGAAGGATTACATATACCAAATTTGATTGATGAAACGATTGTTTGTGTAAAGAAATATAAAACCGTACAGACAAATTATGTTGGTCATGTATGACTAAAAGTCACACCAGTTGGTCAACCCATACATCTACGAGGGCTGCTGGATATGTAATGTGCATTGTACGGTGTCTCGAAAGCATTTGAAAAAGTCAAATATTGAAATGAACATTACATCCCTTCAGAGTATTCTCCGCGGTTTGATACATAATTCCATTTTTACAATGCGTCATGGTACGCTGATTTAGGTAATCTACTGAAGCATGGACTGATGGCTGAGCCAAGGGCTTGTCGGGACTTGTCACGACGACCAGATAAGAAATGTTTAAAAAGTTTTGCAATTTGGAAAAAGTTTCAGGGGCTATAGATTTGGAGAGTATGGTGGGTATGGCAAGATGGTAGCCTTCTCCGACTACAAAATTTGCTTCACAAGCTCAAATGTATGTGATGGAGCATTATCATGAAGTACGACAAACATGCCTAAATTCTGGCACAGGGCGCCGTTTTGATACTTTTCGAGGTTTTTAAGTATAACATCACGGTAATACCGACCCCAGCAAGGCCATTGACAGCCTGGCCTCAGGTAAAGCTCCAGGCAGCGACGGAATACCACCAGACCTAGTCAAGCACTGCAAGACATCCCTCCTCCACCCTCTGCACGATGTTCTTTGTAAATGCTGGTTTGAGTGAGCTGTACTACAGAACATGAGGGACGCGAAAATCATTACTCTCTACAAAAACAAGGGAGAGAGAAGCGACTACAACAACTACAGAGGCATCTCACTCCTCAGCATCGTTGGCAAAGCCTTTGCTCGAGTCATCCTGATCCGCCTGCAGAAACTAGCAGGGCGTATCTATCCTGAGTCGCAATGCGGATTCCGTGCTGAAAGGTCAAAAGTGGACATGATCTTCTCCAATCGCCAACTCCAAGAGAAGTGCAGAGAGCAACAGATGCCCCTCTATATCGCTTTTATCGACCTCACAAATGCTTTAGACCTGGTCCGCACATATGGACCCTTCCAGATCCTTTCAGAGATCGAATGACCACCATAACTGCAGAGCCTGATTGAATCCTTCCACACCAACATGAAGGGAACAGTGCAGTCCGATGGAAGTTCATCAGAGCCATTTGAAATACTCAGCGGCATCAAACAAGGCTGCGTCCTCACACCGGCTCTCTTTGAAATCTTCTTCGCCATCCTGTTGAAGCAAGCCTTTGGTACAGCAACAGAAGGAATCTACTTACGAACAAGAACAGATGGCAGGCTCTTCAACATCGCCCGCCTCAGAGCCAAGACCAAGGTTCGTGGAACCCCTCGTCAGAGACATGCTGTTTGCTGACGACGCTGCAGTTGCCACCCACACAGAGCAGGAACTGCAGTCGCTGATGGACAGGTTCTCCCAGGCCTGCGATGCATTTGGACAGACCATCAGTTTGAAGAAGACCAACGTTCTGGGACAGAGCACAACAGCTCCACCTATGATAACCATTGACAACTACGAACTTGATGTCGTCCATCACTTTACGTACCTTGGTTCCACCATGCACGATCAACCTCTCCTTGGACAACTGAGGTCGACAAGAGGATCGGAAGGCAGCAACAACACTCGCACGCCTCACGACAGAGTGTGGACAAACTCCAAGCTGACAGTGAAAACTAAGATGTCAGTGTACAACGCCTGCGTGATCAGTACCATTCTGTTGTATGGGAGCGAGGCATGGACCACATATGCCAGACAGGAAAGAAGACTCAACCCCTTCCACTTGAGAAGCATCCGTCGCATCCTGGGCATAAAGTGGGAAGACAGAGTACCCAACACCGAGGTATTGTCTCGCGCTGGCCTTCCCAGCATGTACACCCTCCTCAGGCAACGCAGACTACGCTGGTTGGGCCATGTGCACCGCTGAAGATGGACGCATTCCTAAAGACATCCTCTATGGAGAGCTGTTAATTGGAAGGAGGAGTGCGGGCCGCCCACACCTGCGCTTCAGAGACGTCTGTAAGAGAGACATGAAAGCTCTTGACATTGACCCAGAGACTTGGGAGGGACATGCAGATGACCGTGGGAGGTGGAGGAACATCTTGAACCAATATCTGAATTCAGGAGAAAAGAAGCTGGTGCAACAAGCTGAGGCAAGTAGGCTCGCAGAAAGAAGAGCCACACCTCCGGCAGACCAGTGACCACCCACAGATGCAACCTCTGCGGGAGAGACTGTCACTCAAGCATTGGCCTCTACAGCCACACGAGATGCTGCCAAGCAGCAAACCAGCCCAGAAACTAAGATGTACTTTCCATGGTCAACTCTGACCGACGGAGGCCTACTACTAATACCGGACCTGTAATACTTGTCTTTCTGCATCGGAATTTGTATGGCTATACATCACATGAGAATACATGTATGCAATAATAAATCTTCTTCTTTGTGCGTATGGTTCTTTTGGCAACTACAGACCTTCTAGACTGTGTGTTTAGTTAGCCAGATTTTGTTTCCAATTTTTCGTACTGGTTTGAAATGGTGAACCCATGTTTCGTCACCAGTAAGGCAGTAACAATGTTTGCAAATTGTCTTTGATTGAATTTGGAAAATATTTTGAGAAATTGATAGAGCGGTTTGTGCTCGTTCCCGTATATGGTTTGTGGTCATCAATATATGCGGTATCCATCTGACAAAAATCTTCCGTACTTTCAAAATGAAATGCACCCCGATAGCGATATGCCAACAGCTTTGGCAATATCACCAATCGTATATCTGCCATCACTTTCAATTGATTCCCTCACTTCCAAGACTTTCCTTGCCCGTTACAATCACAGGTTGACCAGATTTTGCTGCATCTTTGACGGACACTGTGCCAGTCAGAAATTTCTTTCTCCACCTACGAACTGTCTCATAAGGCACCTTATCAGGCCCATATACTTCGGTAAAAATCTGCATTACCGAATGACTGAGTTTTGTGCAAACTTTTATTTTAGCTCTATAGTTTCTTCAATATTCTCAATCCGTTTCCCAACCATTAATACAACAGTGGTCCACGACTGGCTCTACTGAAATGACTAAGTTTAACACTGTGGAGTTGAATGCTTGTGTTTATACCATTCAAAAGGTATAGAATAGAGCTAATCAAGAGCATCATCCACGAAATCGTGTAAAGCGTTATATCGCTCTGTGGTAAAATACACATTACATATGGAACAGCCCTCGTATATGTACTTTATAGTCCATGCCTGAATGTGCTACATGTACATACTTGAATAAGGCCATATTTCTTTCTTTTTTTTTAACCAAGCCTGCAAAAATGTTAATTGACCAAGTCGGTCAGTGTATCATATTTTGTCGATCGTGTCGGCGAGTTGTCGTTTTGTGAGTTGTCTTTCTGTGACCTCCCACAGACCCCTTGTAGTTCCTTGCGGAGAGTTGCATTTTCCATTTTCTCAATTTCAAAATGATTATCTTCATGTTAGTGATACGTCATATTCTATCATCCCGAGACCATCTTAATCCCATAAACCCTTCTGCATATTACTTATCCATTCTCGCAGTACATTGAGTCCATATTTGCCGTTATTGACCGTTGGCTGGTGTCAATCACAAACGTAGCTTAACACATCGGTGACTGCTGAGGGTAGAGACGTTAAACCTGGATTTTGTGCCTGTGACTTCTTACCTTTCATCTTAGATTCACTCCTTGCGAGAATTGTCCCATTCAAAGAAGTCACTGTTGTCACACAAATGGCTGAAAATCACACAAAGTCATACACAGATGAAAAGGTGTAGGTAAAGAACAGTGATCTCGAAAGTTCCAAACAAAATACGCAACAGCTTGGCAAATACGGACCCCTGGAAAACCCAAAGGTAGGAGGAGTAAGCAACTCCTGTCAACCGGTTACACCTGCCAAGCGCCCATTGTCTAGATAAGGTGAACGGGGTACCGGTAACCTGTTGTCAAAATCAGTGTATAAAGAACAACTTATCAATTGCCATAAAACACGTCAGACATAAATATTTTTTATGGTCCAAAAAGTTTGCATATCCAAAAATCGACTGCTTTCTCTCTCCGATCTAAAGCATGACCATTACCGTTGGTGGTTATGTGATATTTGGTTTTTTTTTTCTAGTTTCAATTCAGTATCGATAGCATTAAAGTTTTGCACATAAATCTATATACAAAGTTTGACCCTGCCCCGGATCAGAACCTCTACTCTGGGAATCATGAAATTTGGGTAGAGGCCTTCCTGCTCTAATCATAATGCATTTAGTTTTTCCCTATAAATGTGTGGTTGTAGAGATTTTTTAAAATTGGTCAATTTGTGGCAGCTTTTGCCTTGCCCCTAAAACCCCATGAATTCTGAAATTTACAATTTCTGTCCCCCTTGTACTAAACATGCTGCATACCAAATAATAGAATTGGAATGGTAGTTATCAAGAAGTTAAAAATATTCAACTGAAAACGCAAGATGGACAACGACCAATTGCAAAAAAAAAATTACAAATAATTCACCTTAAAACAATATGTCCCCCTTGTGGGATGGAAGACATAATACATGTAATAAAGCATGATCCTTGGACTTCAAACACATTAAAAAAGACAAAGAATTGAACAACCTGTACAAAAATTTATTACAATTTTGTCTTCAGAATACATAATGTATGGTAATAAACATGCACATGTAATCATAAAAATTACACAATATACATATATACACAATATATCGATGACAAATTGTACACAATATATGATGGCTAACTGTACATGTCGTCATGATATCATAATGAATGCTTTATATATAATAATCAATTCTTTAAAAAAAATAAATACATGTATATCCCAAGTATCATTGGCCTGATTGCATCTGTACATTCATGTAAAAATATAAAAAAAAGAATTTCAGTGACACTTACAATATAAAACATGACGTGCAATTCTAGATGAGCAAATGATTTAAACAGGAGCAACACCAATATGCTTGTAGATTTTGATAAAGAAAAACATATTTCAGTGGGATTCGTATTTAACTGAGTTATCAATGTCTTTTGCATGCTAATTCATTATTATGATTATTTTTAAAACAATAAAATGCTTTCTTGTTGGTTTATTGGGTGATGAAGGAAACAAGCATATTGCAGAAAAAATTCATAACCTGCGTTAGGCGGGTTTATGAAATTTTTTTCTGCAATCTAGTTTCCTTCATCACCCAATAAACCAACAAAGAAAAGCATTTTATTGTTTATATTTATATTTTCATGCATTTTCTAACATATTAAACTAGATTCAAGTACTAAAATATCATAATATTGATCATTTCGGTAACTTGAAACGGAACAGCCAATTCAACTTTGACCTTGGAATCACTCCATATATGGTAAGGACTATGCGGACAGGTGACAATACAAAACGGGATCTAACTAGCTTGCAACAAACATGAATTTATTGGATGATAATGCTATGTCAATTTCAAAGGAAATATAGGAGAAAGGATTCAAGATGTGTAAATATTGAGAAATGAAAGGCATCCTCCACTTGGCATAAGGTGCATGTGTATCAAGTCTGATGTTACTAGCCCCAAAGGTTCAGTCTGTATGCTGCCTAAAATGTTTTCCTTCTAAGTGATATCAAACTTTGACCTTGAAGAACAAGATGTCTGCCACTTGGCATGAAGAGTGTATGTACCAATAGGCATGTTCCTCTCACCAAGGTTATCAAATGTACCAAGTTGTAAGATCCTGGAGCTTACGGTTCAGTCCATATCCTGCCTAAAAGGTTTTCCTACCAAGTGTGTATCCTGCCTACAAGGTCCAAACAGACAGATGGACAAAACTATACCACATGTATAAAACATCCTGTCTGATA
>CAJDSM010045192.1:8680-21997 GCA_903981925.1 Ostrea lurida
AATCCTAAAAACATATGCGTCCTGCTTCTAATACCGAATATTGAAAAAAAAACCAATTATCATCAAACGTTTTCGTCTGAGTTTTGACGAAGCTATGCTATTGGCAGGACCCCAACTCACGACCTCTAGGTAAAGCTCCAGTCACACGTTTACGTTTCGGGCATCCCGTTTTACTACGTTTTAAAAACGTAGCACAACCACTATATACGTAGGAAAACGTATCGATGCGTAAATGAAACGGCTACATACGTGGCTATACGTAGATCAATCCTTCATCGATCCCGTTTATATTAGTCTACTCAATATATACGTGGGCAAAAAATCAAACAGAGAAGAAACGTAGAAAAACGTACACAATACTTCTGAATGCGTAATAAAAACGTAGCTGATGCTAAAGAAACCATCCACGGTTTAAACGCAAATACGTAGGATAACATAGTTAATCGTGGGAAAACGTAGTACACCTTGGGTCAATCCTACTAAAACCTAGCTATACGGGAGTAAACGTAGTCGGGATAAAACGTGGTCTATACGTGACGAAACGAACAAATACCTGATAAAACGTACAAATACGTGATAAAACGTATCAAAACCTTGTAAAAAAGGCAACATGATAGCTCATAGAAAACTGGATAATCCCTAGCGCTACGTAGTAAAACGTAAACAAACGTAGGAAAACCTAGTAAAACATATAAAAATGTATTGACAATTTAAAACGGCACAAATTTGTCACGAAACGTGGCGTTTTCAAACGTAGTGAAACGTAGACGCCGAAACGTGACAGTGTGACTGGGGCTTTACGACGCGAACGCTTTACCACGAACACTGAGCTATCACGACCGTTCAAGAAAGACAGGTAAAGTTCGTTTAATTGATACCCTCTTCAGAATACATTTTATTCGTGTTCAGACGTCACGTTTTCAGAAACCTATCTTTGACCAGGGTCCTAGGTAGCGCACACCTTTTATTTGTGTTGCAAGAAGGTCGCCTATAATTTTCTGACACTAAGAATTGCTAAAGTATTGTCCCTTTTCTCCACACAACGTAAAGTGTTTACTGTGTATCAGAATGGCATCCAATGTTCAAGGCTACATATTAAAATGTATATTGTTTATGCTTCCTCCTAGAATAGAGATTAAAAAAGAAAGAACGGTATGTGTTTTGAATATAAGATACATATAACACAATAAGTATAAACAATATACGATTAAAGTCGTGCACGTGAGTATGCAGTGTACATGTATCGCTAGACATAAAAAATATGTAAGAATCACTTCAAAAATTAACTGAACTGTGAATTCGCTGGATTTTATCCTGTTACTTTTTTCGGGGCTTGTCTTTGTCAATAATATTGGACCAGTCGATACAAATAACTATATCTTCTGCATGCATGTAATTAATATGCTACAAAATCAGTGCATTTAGGCACTTTCAAGATCAGCATTGTATAAAAAGCTCTGCACTCCTTAGCGTACGCACATTTGAAAAGGGCCAGTAAGATAATTCTCGTTTCACTTCTCAAAAATGAAGTATTTTTCCCTCACCCTAATCATTTGGTACATACAAAGTCCAAACTTTGTGGATGGAATACCATGGTATGGTCTCTTCAAAATAAGCGATTTGCTACAATCAAGGACATTCCAAGAAAGAAATGAACCACACGATCAAAGTACGAGAAGTATTGAATAGAATTTAATTTTGCGTTTAAACGCAAAGATATAGTTGTTTTTAAGCGCAATTATTATTGCATTGAAACGCAATATATTATTGCGTTCCAACGCAAAAATAATTGCGTATTAAAGCAAAAGATTGCGATTAAGACGCAACATATTATTGCTATTAAACGCAAAAAATTGCGTTTAAATATAAAAACTATTGCTTTAAATGCAAAAAATTATATTGCGTTTAAATGCAAAATAACTGCGTTTCAACAAACAGGATTGCGCTTAAATATATACAATACGCAAAGTTAACATCGTAGTTAAACGCAACAACAACTCCCAAAAAACATTTAGAAATCGATGTTAGGCAACACGCTCACCTCCAACAAAAACGAAGGCAGGATCAGGTGCCATTGGAGGAGTATAAGATCTCTCTGCTTCCTACTAGATTTGACTACGGATAATCCCGTTTACTTTTGTTTCGACTACGGGCTTCACGGCGGGTGGTGACCGAATTATACAGTTTTCTCTGACGTTTCATCAATAAATGGAATGGACACGGATTTGAGAACGTTGAATTGTCAACGACAATGCGTAGTTTCACCAACCACCCGATATTTAGGAGTAATTTTGGAACTACTATAACCTGATAAGTCAAATATGAACCTTTTGAAACTGATTGAACTTTCCATACCAACCCTCCACACATTTATCTGACTGACCAAGAAGTAGTTATGCATCTTGTTGAGATAAACCCGTAGCACGACCCTTAACTATTGTGTGTTTTACTACATCATGAAATATCAAAATGTTAATGGTGATGTACGTAATTTATGCATTTTTCATATATATACTCTGAACTAAAAATAAGACTTATTTCCAGCAAATATTATGTCCCTCAGCAAAGTAGCTACTAGTATCTCCTTAACAGAACAAGAGATGATGTTCAAACTTCGGGATAATCAATATGGCACTGGGAACTATCATCTTCTGTAGTATGATTGCTCCGAATTTACTGGCACCAAGCTATTGACATTGGTATTGCATCACACTTGTCAATTAATTTGCCTCTATGTGCCTATACCAAAATTGCTTAACCTTTGACTTGACCTCGTTCCCTAAAGATAAAATCATGTATGTGTAGTAATCTTTCTTAAATAGGATCATCATGCCAAGTACATTACTTGCCAACATCTAGAAAGCTTCAAAGTTTGTTTACTAATGAAGAGTCAAGATTCGTGGAAAAAATCTGCTGGTAAACATCCAAATCACCCACATCTACAAAACATTGAAAAACTGAATCAATTAATTTTTAGCCCAAATACAACAGTATTTAAGCATGTGTTTACATTTGCATGCTATACAAGGCTGTTTGGAAAACCTCAACCTCCTAGGAACGCTTCGATATACAAGGGTAATTTGTCCTTTGGTCCTGATTCCAATGTGAACTTCCCAGATAGAAAAAAGGGCACAACCTGGCAAATAAAAATTAGGATTTCCAATTTATTATAAACATTCCGAAAGACAGAGGTGAAGTTATACTGTGCGTTGTGACTGTACAGTTTATATATTGTTGCATTGATTGAAAAAAAAATCTTATCTCTATCAAGTGAATTGGCCATGTAGTAAATGCGGCAGTGTTCTTTCTGTAAAATGGACCACCATTATAGAACGATTACGCAGAAAGTGTCATGTTCGAGATTGATTTTTTCATCTATTTGTCTTGTAATTATTGACAATGACTTATTTTGGATAATGTTGTGAAAGGTTCTTTTAAATATGTGCATATATTGTGTAATGTGAACAAGTTTATGGTGATATGTATTGTGGTATTTATTATTCATAAATTAAGAATTGATTTGTAAAAGTTGAAATTGAATTATGAATTATGTTTTCGTAATATCAAATTTTTGAACGTTTAATCTATGTGGTTGCTCAGGTGCCTTGAAAAATAGTTGGCTGAATTAGATATACCACAATAAATATATTGTAACATATATATATATATATATATATATATGATATATACTTATATATATATAATAATATATGGTTTGAGTCATAAATAAAATTGAATAAACTACACGCGGTTTTTCCCCACTAGTATACTTGATAAGATATAAACGACACATTATACACTATCTATATAGATATAAAACGGTACACATATACACTTCTATAGAAATATAAATCCGTGTTGTTGTATTTCATATTTTATAAGGGAGCCTATCATTTTAAAATTTCAAAACTTAGTTAAACTATGTTCAAAGAATATGTATTAGAGAATCATTCAAAGACAAGACCAACTCGAGTGCCTTATTCTTGAGTAAAATGTTTAAGTATTGAATCACCACAAAATGTTATTCTTCATTACTTTATAAGCTCCTCTAGCTATTATTCTGCTTGCAACTGTTTGTCCTACGTTTTTTGCATTCAAACTAATGTCTTTTCCATATTAAATGCTTTATGATTTTTTTCCCAGATCTAATCTGCGAGTGATTAAGATAAACTGCCTTAGCTTAGCTGTATCCATGAGCAAGAATCTTTAACATATGCCTATGTCATTTCCTTGATAAAAATTGTAATGTAAATATAGAAAAGTTTTTTTGTAATTAAGAATATCCAATACCACAACAAGATGGAGAACCCCAATACCAGATGAAATTGGCCAAGAAATTTTCACGGAATTAAGAGGAACATCCAGAATACTGTGGGGATTAAGGATATAATTTAGGGTAGATATACATAATTATATAATCTAAAAAACTGAAATTGAGATTGCTTGATATCCGGATTCTATGAAGTCCTAAAAAGCATAAAAAAAGCGCAAATGTTTGCTGCATTTTACAAACATACACAACTATGACCCTTCCAACTGTTACACAATACCCTTTTTAAAATTCTTGAAGAAAAAGAAAACTAAATCACTAATTAACCTAAGTTAAATTGACAACAATACAGATCTAAAAGCAAAATATTTTCTTCTCAGTATTCTTGAAACTTACCCTACCAGCCGTCTCGTGCACTCGTTGTCATTCCTTGTTCTAGCTCTTGATCCCTTGGTGCACCTTTGCTCGTCACCCGTTGCTGGCCTCACTTAGCCTTGAAAACCTCAGTCAACAAAGTGTCTTCTACTTTCAATATTATAATCCATCATCCTGTTCTCTTTTACTGGTGTCAACGTTACAACAGATTTAACCTTTAAGCTTCAAGTGAACACGAATGCAGCCATTCAATCCCTATGACGGTCAATCGACCGAACTCAACTGCGTTCATCTACAATCTAATGTGACGCGAATATCCACGTGCCACTGCAATATACATTACTTCGAATTGTGTCACGAAAAAATCTATAATGCTTTCGCCTTTCCAAGCTAAAATTGGTTTTAAGATAATTTTTGGAAGTGGCAAAAAGTAAAAACATTTATCTTATTCTTCGTAATATAAAAACCATTCCAGCACTCATTCTTCACTCTAAAGCTCTAAAAAGGAAACCCGCGGTAAACACACTTCCGGCTGTTCTACCAGAATTGCATTCACCCCAATATTAGTTTGTTAAAAAATGATAAAATTTGAAATTGTATTATTAATAAAATTTACTCTCTGAAATGTAAATATAAGCATTGAATTAATATTTTTGGATGTGCTATTGTGTCATACACGGACGGTCTTTCTGACAATTATTTCAATAACGACGCGTACGCGCGAATATACCAAATTGTCAGAACATCCCGTCGGTCGATGACACAATGACATCCAAAAATATTATTCAAAAAACTTAATTGAATTGAAATTATTGTGATAGTAGTTTTAGGTGTGCATCGTATGTGACGAACATTTCGAAATAATTTTTTTCATCAACGATGCTTGAAATCAAAAAGGTTTCGAAAACCAAGGCAAATTAAAAAGAACTTATAGAAAAAATAAAAGTTTAAAATAAATAATGCATCTGCGTTGCGGTGGTTCGTAAAATGAAAAAAGAGAAAACTGTCGGATGCCAATTCTGTTAGCATAAAAATATATAGACATAAAATAGCCTATATATACCTTTTAAGTAATTTAAACTATTATAAGTCCTCTCTTAAATCAATTTAAGAAATCAACACTTCGCAATTACGTTAAGGTCTCCCATAAAGAAAATCAATGTAATCTGGTGTGAAATTATCACCTCAAAATTCACAATTACAGTTTAATTGTATCGGTTTAAATACGAGACCATACACTTCCCATACTTGACTGCGACCGGAAGGTATCATACACTTCCCCACTACTAATAACCATGACTAGCTATGATTACGGTAACACTTCCTATTTTTGGAAAACATCAACAGGCCTCTAATTTGCCAAATTTTTCAATATATCGTGTTCATGTACCAGTGGAGAATTTTATTAATAAGCTCAAAAAAGATATAAAATATTTCACTGACCAGTTAGGACAGTGCATACTTTCTCTGAAAATGGTAAAAAATCAATACAACATATTGACAAGCCCTCCCGGCGAATTAACCGGAGTTGCCCACAGTTCCCTTTTAGATAGGGGTGACGTGCGGGGATTATCCGACGCGTACTTAAATATATAAGTTAGAAGTTTGCTCCGCAACAACTTTTTCAAAAATATATGAATAAAATGCAGAATCTATATTCCAAAAAAAGGTGTAACTTGACTGTAGCATGGTATGTGAAACTGGGCAATTGTTTAAGGCGGATGAACTCCTCTTTATGCAAATCGAGTCCATTGTATAGATTGCAAAAGGGGCAGAGTTTCAAGGTCGCTGTATCATAATGTAACATTACAGTTTGCGCATCATGCATATCAAGAATTATGAGAGTGATGCGAATATCTGGGAAAAGGTGAAGGTAGATAAGTAATTTCCAACGTTGAAATTTTTACACGTATAACAATTTTTCTTTGTGTATAGCCGTATTATAATAAAGACCTAAAAGAACTCTAATTGTATGACCCATTTTCCCTACGATATGACCGTTCAACCGTATACTGATTATGATACGCAATTTTTGCATTGTTGACGTCAGATGCCGCGAAGAGCACTGGAGTACAATTAAAGACAGTACTGCGATTTTTCTCAGGGAAACCTTAACCTAGCTGCGTCTCCAATATCGGCTTGGAAATGTAGTAAGAAGACATCCATAAAGTCGGCATGCAATATTTCAAGCGGAAAAGTCAAAAGAAGGGCATACAAGATTGTATTTTGCATGACGAAGTTCGAACATATCCTGCTTCAAAAACATATTTTTATAAAAGAACCTCCAAATGCAATTTTGTTTGATATTTCATTTGTATGTTTCCACATTGCTAATTCTGAACCCCATAGCGCTATCAAATTCGACGAACCTGGTGAATAAGTTTTATCATTTCCAATTCGTTGCAACTGTCGTAACGACTGTTAGTTGCCATCAAAAAATGCTGGGAATTCATTCAATTACTTTGATCTTCGTCGCTATTTGAGGAGGGGGTGATAGTTGGTTCTTTAGTTTGCTTGGAAATTCAATGATCACTTATAGTGTCCAGCTTTATTAGTGACATATTTTGTTCAAACATTTCTACCATGAAGATAAAAACAATAGTCTGCTTGTTGCTCTCTTGATTGTATCTATTCGACATATCACTTATGCCGAAGCCATCTTATCTATCGAAAATGTATTTCCATGTTTGTATCCCAATCACATATTTTTCGTTGAACTTGAAGTTAAAACACACCACGGTGGTCTGCTTATCTGCTCTCTAATTGGATAATTATACTCAATACCAACGTTAACTGTCTATTAACTAACCATACTCAAATTAATCCTGGTAACACGGGCTGGCTTCATCCAACGTCAACGTTCGATAATTATAACAGCAATAACCGTTTCACCTTTAACATTATGAGATTGTTACCTTTTGACTGTGATTGGGAAGAGATGAAATGTGAAATGTCTCTATATACATTACCACCCCCACCCCCCCCCAATTTTTTCTCTAATATCAAGAATCCTACGATTGCTGCGCATGAGGTGTATTATATAGCGACAATCGAGTGTGTTTATATTGGGAACATAAACTTGTCAGTGTTTTGTACATCAAAAAGCGAAATTAGACAGTCTCCGGTCCTTGGTCAACCTTTTACATTTGATTCAAGGATATTGTCCCTGAATGGAGGAATTAACCAATACAGTCGGCCTGTTTGTTGAAAGATCAATTGAATCTAAAACGTTTAAAAATCATTAAAGATTGTTAATGATAAAGGACACCACAGGAGTCTTCAATGTCTGCTTCGGTTACTTGGGATATTTTATACTTTGGAAACATTGAATTGAACGACATACTAACTACTCAACTTTTAGTGAACAAACAGGCGATTTCAGTTCTTCTCCATCGTCACTGTCCCTATATTGCGAAACGACTACCACAAAACGAGACTCGAAAACAACCCCGAATCCACTCTATACGCACAATTTTGATGTTTGAACTAAACATTTAATGTACCTTAGTATTATAATAGTATAATGTATGATGATGACAAGTGTTTGGTAAAATAGATTTGCAGATTTGAAAATACAATTAAAATATAAAACTGTTAAGAAAATAAAACATCAAAATTAGTGAAAGAAGTGTTCAACCTATTTTCCATATAATATGCACCTCAATTTTTTACACCAGATTTTAAACCGATGAAGGCCCACAAAAGTTCATACAAGTTCTAATAAAACTCGAGCAAACCTATGGTGGTCCCTTTGGCTGTACAAGTAATACTTTTATGTGATTATATTGATATTAGTACCTAGAAAATCTTCAAAATGTGAAAGATAAATTATCGACAACAGAAAGCCTGGAAAATTTTAGTCAGAAAAGATCATTAATTAGCCAAGTCATTATCAAAGTCTTTGGAACGGTCACTTTGATTCACTTTTGATGAGGTTCTGCTGAGATAAGTTTCAGTGTTCCATTTTCGACAAACGCTATCTAAAAAGAAAGCATGATGATTATAGATATAAACATGTAGGCAGGAGTATATAATGCATTAATCTATGTGTATGCCACCAGTATGCAATTTCAAAACTCATAATTTACATAATGTAAAGGCACAAATATAACGAAGCAGTGATACGTCAATTTTGGGCAAAGTCCTAAATATAAACAAAACAAGTCTGGGCAATCACGGACCCTGCAGCACCAGAGGTGGATCACGGTGGCATAGGAGGAGTAATGCATCCCCTGTTGCCGGTCACACCCGCACCGTTGAGCCCATAAGTCTTGATCAGGTACAACGGAAAAGGTCCTAGTCAAATCAGTGTGTGAAAAAACGTTCTTAACAATGGTTTGAACATCCATCAGACATGTATTTGACTCAATATAGGTCATTATTGGTGAAACTAAATTGGTTATAAACGACCATAGAATTTAACGCACATGCTGCCTTTACGTGACTGTTGAACCCCTGCAACAACAACTTGTCTGTAAGTAGCTTGCCTCGATTCAAAAACTGATGTATACGCAGAACAAGCTCTTGAGTATCGAAATAAAGATTGAGGAGACAATACACACCATGATGCAGGTGAATGATGGAAGTAATTGCTACCAATTGGGAAGTTGACGATGAGAGCTTGAAAGAATTTGTCATAAAGATTGAGTAGTTACGTTTGCCCGTTAATGTCAATGTTCAATAAAATATCCAGTACGAACAGACATGGACGACTCTGTGTGTCGCTTTATTTCTAGTTCGTTGGGGATATATTGAATCGACATATGAATGAGAAAATCATTGTTAATTGATAGAATAATTACATCGTCATAGTATCGAAATGGTTAAAGTTAAAAGGCCACCGCCTAGAGATTTCTTTCCTTTTCGTGTAGAAGCTTTTGAATGAATTCTGCTTTCAGTAAGGAAATATAAAAATAGGTCAGCTAATAGAGGAACACAATGTAGTGCCCATCTGGAATTCCAACAGATCTGATTAAAAAGACCTATTGCCGAGAAAATCATACAAAGATATTGTCAATGAGGAAACTCCAGTATTGCTTTAATAATCAACATTCAAGAGTATTCTGGTGTGTAGAATCGGAGTGGAGTTAACAAATCAATTTTTTGAATGGCTAATCACTGATAAGCAATATTTCCTTTATTTCCATTTTTGTAAAGGAAGCACTGTTTATAATGCTTACAAAGCCTTGCCTTAATTATCGTGCGGATGGTATCGGGTTATGCGTTCCTGGTTCCTGCAACGCTTGTCCGTAGTCGGTAGTGCTTTCTTTGCTGTCTGCTTCCCATTTTGCTCTTAGGGAAGACGGCCGACTCAGAGTTGATTAGTGATTTTCGATTCTTTATTTTCGTTCCTGCGTTATTGTAATTGTGAGACGAACTTACTGATGGCTCGCCCCTTGGCTATCCAGTTTAAAGTGTGTAGAAAAGTGAATGTAATCGCAAAGTGGGGAACAGTGATCCTGAACGATTCTAATACGGGCAATATTATTGTGACATAGTTGAGACATCGCATACTTCACTTGTACTCAATATGCACTATGGTACTGTGGTGATGAGTCAATATTGAACCACTAGTCATGATACTAAAGAATGAAGATAACGAACAGTAGTAATATCATAAACCATATGAAATCAAAGTTGAGAAATGAAGAACAGATGCACCCAGTGAGAGATGGGGCGCTTAGGAAAAAGTTAACATCAACCTGTTTATATCCTCCACAATCCCATCAATATCCCTGATCAGGAAATTGTAGCATATCGATAGTGCCAAAGCTCAGGGAGATTAAGACAGGCTGAATATGAATGATAACACGCCAGAGCAGCATTAGTTTTGCCTGCATTCGCATAATCATGTTTTAGAAGGCTGATAAGAAGAGGCAACATGAGTAGGATTGTTGGGATCATGCACTGTTTGGATTTTACCCGTGCATGTTGCCCTTATCAACTCATATCAATTATTACATGATACCAATTATTCGTGCACTTAAGTTCACTATCCGAAGAAACAAAAGTAATCCATAATTCCTATCAGCTCATGATGAATTTTTTCGCAGTGAGTAAAGAATTACTGCCAGATAAAAAAATTAAATCTTAACTAGTTGTAACGTATTGCTCCCTCACCGCTCAATAAGTTGTCACGCAGTTTAAGTTAAGCCAACTGCCCAGTGTTGTATAAACACACCTATGTAAATGGCAAAGAAAAATAACACGACTCCAATCCCCGTGGTTTCTAAATAGACTGCAGTGCCTAGGAGGAGTAAGCCATCCCCTTGACCAGTCAACTACCGCCGTTGAACCCCATAGTCTTGAGTCGCACTAAACGAAACATCCGTAGTAATCAGTGTGTGAAAAATAGACAGTCAGACAGCGGTTTGACTCAATGGTAGGTCATATCTGGGTAAAGATCTAACATTGTTATAAGCGAGACATAAAATACGAATGTGCGAATTTTACTATGTGACAGTTTTTGCACAATATAACGTACAGATGAAAAAGTGCCGTCCACGCGTCAATCTTGTTATTTATGTTATGAGAAAATATCATAATATTACTACTGTCGCTATCAACGTGATAGAGCGTATATGCGGGAAAGGTACTCTATGCCAATACTTTTGTAAACTAGTTTAATTTTGCTATTTCAATTCGATAGTCAAGAGTTAACTCTCCAATGTCTTTTATATAGTAAATGCACGAAGTTTAATATTCAAACCATTATCATGGTTAATCGATTAGTTTTCATGCGTTTATATGAATCATTCAATATCGAAATGGATATTCCTAATTAAACATAAATAGTCGCAAAAGTTTTCACGCTCATCTCTATATTGCCGCACAAACTTGATTGTTTTAAGATGATTTTATACTTTAAGATGAATATAGTTTTACCTGAAAATAAGTTTGTCTTACAAAACAAATTCTGCTTTATACAGTAATGATAGTTTATCAATAGGAATGTATACAAACCCGAGGTAATGTCAACTTATATACACGGCCACATTAGATAACAGTATTTAGCTGAACAATATGAGATTTTGCCCACAATTTGCTTGAACTTTTGTTATGTATATAGGTAAAGGTATCTAGATGTTCGTTCCAGAATTACGAAAGTGGGTCAGCTTATGTCACGCGAAATTATCCACGGAGTGATTTCTAAGAGCAGGGTTGTAAATCAATATAATACTTAGAGCATATTTTTACACTTATCCAATGAACATGATATTTGAGCTGTAATATTCACCTCATTTGGCAATGAAAGCCGTAATTGCATGACATAGTACACCTCTCTACTATGAAAGAAAAGTTCCATACTATAGCGCAATAACAGATTCCCCATAATAATAGATACCTTCTTTTTAAAAGCTGCTCGATTAAGAGGAGGCCTCCCAATTTTCTGCACAATAATATTACACAGCGGAAACGATGTGGATAAGGCATTCGCTTAGCGATGCGGCGATTCCAGGTTTCATATTTTTTATCCAAATGTCTTATCAACCACGAGGTTCACAGCCCAGGGGCTTGTTTTTACGTCCAGTTGGAAATGTCCCGTTTTTACAGAGACTATTCTCCAATATGTATCCTACAGTGGCCAGAATTTCGACACAAAGAGAGCAGACATGCACAAGCCGTAGCATCGTAATCGACGCAGTCACAGTGATATGTCTGGCCAAAGTCTTATATATAGTCTTAACCGAATATCGGTGACTGTCCTTTCTCGGGGTTGACTACACATGACTTAGAGAAGCGTCCAGGATCGTAAGTAGTCAGAAAATTTCTGCATCAATGTTAAGAGTCCATTAATGATAACGAAAACTCCGTTAACTTTCATTCTCTCTTGAACAATTATTTAATCGATTCTGTCCTCGACGAATATTCCTTGAATACAACTGCGCTTAATTTATGAAGAGGTGTAATTGACCCGCGGTCACCCCATTTCGACTGCATGTAGATATAACCGAAGGGTTAGGGATTCGCATTTCAGCTGTTTATATGCGCCGGCCATAGCAATAGATTTGTCCTTCCTTGTTATCCTTCTGTTGTAAAGGCAAAGGTCTACGAACAGTGATAAAATCTCTTAAGACCCAATAGAATGCAAAACACGAGTGGGCAACATCACAGAGACCCCCGGATACATCGAGGAAGATTCGATGAAGTGTCTAAGGAGGTAAATTAAGCATCACTTGTTGGACCAATTCACCCCCGGATAAGTGTGTCTTGTGATCCAGACGTAAACGAGAGTAACTTCGTAGTAAACACTCATTGTATGAAAAACGGAAATTAACATTTACTATGAAAAACGTCATTCAGCAAATTTGGACGGGCTCAGTGGCAGGCCATACTGACATACCCGGAACGTTATAACGATCCCGGTAAGATTTGTGAAACGTTCGTCTTTAAACAGACTTTCTGAAAAGCCTATCAATTACATTTTGTTTTACAGCTTTAAAAAATGGAGGCAGGGTGCGCATCCACTTTATTTTTTACTTACCACGACAGCTAGAGACCTGAAATTCCCAAGAATCTGTGATTGCTGGGTTTTATTTTCCACTCGAACAAACGAGTCCAATAATTCAAACTCCTTTGACGAAAAAGCCACAAGAAATGATATCCTCCATTATATTGTGTTTTAAACTATGTGAATGAACCTGAATATAAATGTTAACGATAAAAAAGTC
>CAJDSM010045195.1:303-12826 GCA_903981925.1 Ostrea lurida
ATTAGGGATGTTATGGTTGATTTGTTATTAGTAATCATTGATCAAACCGAGAAGACTACCAGTATATGTTTTAGGGTTCTCTTTTAGGCCACACTTAAAAATATTTCAGTTTGCACTAACCCGGCCATGATTTTCATCAATGGGTACTGGTAGGTAGGTTAAGGCTTTTCTTTATGCCCCGTCATAAAATGGCCGGGGGCATATAGTGTTACCCTGTTGTTCCGTCATTCTGTCATTCCGTCATTCTGTCCTTCCGTCATCATTTGGTTTCCGTTCATATCTCTGCAATTGTTCAACACATTCAACTCAAATTTGGTATATGGATATGTCACAAAATATGCAGGTCAAGTTCGAAGTTGGTCCATGGTCCGATGATTTTTGACAGAGTTAAGCCCTCTTGAACTTAGAAAAAAATCAGAAATTTTTCGGTTTCCGTTCATATCTCTGCAACGGGTTCCACACATTCAACTCAAACTTTGGTATATGGATACGTCACAGGAATATGCAGGTCAAGTTCCAAGTTGGGTCATGGTCCGATGATTTTGACAGAGTTAGCCTTCTTTGAACTTAGAAAAAATCAGAAATTTTTCGTTTTCCGTTCATTATCTCTGCAACGGTTGCACACATTTAACTCAAATTTGATATATGGATACTCCACAGTTCATGCATAGAAAAACTTTCAATTTTCACCCTTACGAATTTCCTTATTAAGACTTCACCGTAGCGGGGGCATTCGTGTCGAGGGTGCGGCAACATTCGTCGTCGCCGACACATCTGATTCTTTTTCTTCTTTTGTTTCTTTTTGGATTGCATTGACCTGGCACTGAAAAATCTTAGCCAATTGGAGCTTGCTTATATCTTATATTCCTTCATAATGTTGAAGATCTACATGTACTAATTTAAGATTTTCTTTTATATTAATTTGTAAAAAAAAAAACAACCCAAAACTTATCGATTTTAACCCCAAAAAAACTTTTGAGTCGGCCTCTTTTTTTCAAGTCAGTCGCGTTAATGCAAACAAATATATTTTTCATTTGAAGTCATGGTTACTTAACATTTACTGATACAGATTGCAGTCCATATCTTTATAGATACCCCGCTAATTTTACGGATTATTCTTCTGCAAATCGACACCACCTGAAATTCTGGTCACGCTCTTTAATTATCAATTAAAATACTAAAAGCTGTAAAATTGTTATCAGTGATGAAAAGTCTAATAATGCATTCCACCATCTGATCTTCCTAAATGTATGAAGATCTAAATTGAATTCAATCCTTTTAAGATGCTCATTTTTAAATTAAGCGCATCTGGGCAAACCTGGGGAGCAGATGTCTAGAAAAGTTTACTCCTTTACAAATGAAATAATTCGGCTAGAGAATGTTTCAGCTCGTTACTGATTAAAGCTGCAGTTTTCATTAAAAACTTTTAGATATTTGTAGAATTAATTTTGCCTGCGCCAAATGATATTTGGTTGCATATTTTTGACACCGAGTCATGGTGGTTAGATTGCCTGAGTTGATGCTATGCTAAAAAATAATAGTGTTTATTGTAGGGGAGTTTTTTCTGTGTAACATTGCATTGAAAGCTGACGAGAGCAGATGTATGGGATTCTTGTTTTCTCTACGGAATGATAAATCAATTGTGAAAGTATCCGGCCCAAAATAACATTTGATGTCAATAATTGTAGGTCGGATAGTGGACTTCGCAGGACAGCGTGAGCTCAGGACATCGTGTGCTCGGATCAGAAGGATTTAAACATTCAAAGTGATTTTGACAGATCTATATGCCAAAAAGGTTTGTTTTTATATTCTGTAACTACAGATGTTTCGTAATCTACAGGGAGGGTGGCTTTTAAAAAACTGTAATTAGAGAAAAAATCAGAATCTAGATCTGATAGAAACGAAATGAGAAGTTTTACCTTTTTATTCCATTTTTTGTTAGATAAGGAGAAAATGTTCAAATTAAGTGTTCAAAATGATGTTAAACCATGAATACACCATGCATCCACTCTTGCAGTTTTGATAAATTATAATTGCAATGAAAGTAAGCAGGAAGTTAGATGTAAATCAATGGCACCATTTAGACAGACCGGACCTATTTTCCCAAGTCAATAAATATTTGTTGCTGATGTTAAACCCCTCATTTTAGAGGAGAAAGATTATCAACAACAAAAAAAAAAAAAAAAATGGGCGTGTATGCTATTTTATATTGGCATTTATGAGGTTTCTGAAGTGTATGAGCATGTAAAAAAAATGAAAAACAAAAATGCCACATACTGGTTAAATCAAATATTAATAATGTGAATTTGCACATGCCCTATGAAAACATATATATACATGCCAGGAAAGCAAGATCATAGTAATTAATATGAGGACATGTGATAGATGAGACAGCATTTTGTATTCAGTTGTATCAAATAAGGATCTCATGATGAAATAATGCGGTAGAAATGTTGATATAATTGAAATTTTGAAAACTTTTTAATTTATGAGTACATTACCAAAAAAAAAAAAAACCCAAAAGATATCTTTTCTATATCTAATTCTGAACTAGGTCTCCTCAGGTTTTAGAGAAGAAAAATACAGACAATTGCTATAATTAGATGGGTTAGTGAAATTTTGTGGGCCATTTGGAATCAAATGGATATAGGTTTCTTGCAGAAGTTCAGATGAGGTCATGTGTGTGTTTGGCTACTGATAAAATCGCCCAAATATCTCCGAGGCATCAGTGTCAGCAAGATGTTTGTTTTGCCCCCTGTCCTGTCAATTATCCTCTAATTACTCCGGGCACCTGTATAGGGATACTTGATTCTCCCAGAAATCATGTCCAATACACACTCTCTCTCTGATGAGGAGGAAGCAGTAGATACTTTGTCTTGTTGGGGGTTTTATGATAAAGACAATTAAGATGCCATTATATAGAGCTGTATCTGATCAATGTGTTCAGTGGGTCTGCCGTGCAGTGATTCTAGACGAGCCACTGTGTTTATGTTGAGTGTCAATGGAGAGTGAGTATAGGCTCCCTAGAGGAAGTATATCAATGATTATTTTTTATGTGTGTATTGGATTTAATCAGATAATTGTAATTTAGCGTGTTACGACTTTATTGATTACATTAATTGTTCCTTGTATGAGCAAGATAGAACAAGGCGACAAATATTGATTGCAGAATTAAAAAACAGTAAGTGTTAAATAGAATTTAAAACAGTTTTGAAGTGCACACCCACTGCACTAAGGGACGGTAAAAATCGATCTACAGAAGGTAAACGTAAGTTATGTAAAAAAAAATTTTAAGTAAGTGATTGAAAGTAAACTTGGCCTGCAGAATTTTCTGATTCCAAGCCTGAGGTGTAATGAGGTTTGAAAAGATTTCTTTTGTTTTAAAAGAAGGTAAATTAATTGGAACTTTCTTAAAAGCATGTCATGTAGATAACTGGTTAGGGTTTGTACGGCGGGGCCTAGCGGTGATGTGGGGAAAACTGAAGGGAATCCTCGGCTGATAGTTAGCATTCGAAGATTCCGCTCAGCACTTGTAATCTACAGTACTCTATACACATCTCAGGAGTCTGCTGTCTCTCCATCATCATCGAATTGTTAGACATGGTTTCTAATTTAATTTTTTATTTTTTGCCATTAGCAGATTATGGCTCTATGTTTTAAAACATTGTATAACTTTCGTGGAGATTCTGTTGTGTGTTTTGTAATGAGTTACGTAGACCTCCAATAAAGCTCTCAGATTTAGCTGGGTGATTGAATTGACAACAATCTGGGGCCTGTATCTATAGAGCCACAAGCTTAAGTTGCAGACAACATAAAATCTTTTTTTTCTGATTTTGACACAGTGTTATAAATCCAGTGCACTAGTTCCTAATGATCAATACGGCATTGACGAAATTCCTCATTTGCCAGGTCAGTGAGCATTAAGTGGACGCTGTGTAGACTCGCGGAGTGAGGAGGAACATCAACATGACCACTGGCTTCTGCTCTGGAGAGATTTTATACAGAGAGATACAGAGTAGTGTTAGCTGAGATGGCAACAGAAGTGTAGATCAGAATGGATTTATTTGAACATGGGCCCTACAAGAACCTGGATAGGAGAAAGCTGCACCCCTTACTGGATCAGGTAAGTCAGATGTGACATTTTATTTACAGGAGATATCGGATGTGACATTTTATTTACAGGAGATATCGGATGTGACATTTTATTTACAGGAGATATCGGATGTGATATTTTATTTATTGGAGATATCAGATGTGATATTTTATTTACTGGGTCAGTGTTGTGAAGATACCGGATGTGACATCTTATTTACTAGGTCAGTGTTATGGCGATATCGGATGTGACATCTTTACTGGGTCAGTAATGTGGAGATATCGGATGTGACATTTTATTTACTGGGGCGATCAGTATTGTGGAGATATCCGATGTGAAATTTTATTTACTGGGTCAGTGTTGTGGAGATACAGGATGTGACATTTTATTTACTAGGTCAGTGTTATGGAGATATCGGATGTGACATCTTTACTGGGTCAGTATTGGGGAGATATCGGATGTGACATTTTTTTTTATTGGGTCATTATTGTGGAGATACCAGATGTGACATTTTATTTACTGGGTCAGTATTGTGGAGATATCGGATGTGACATTTTTACTGGGTCAGTATTGGGGAGATATCGGATGTGACATTTTTTTTTATTGGGTCATTATTGTGGAGATACCAGATGTGACATTTTATTTACTGGGTCAGTATTGTGGAGATATCGAATGTGACATTTTGTTTACTGAGTCAGTATTGTGGAGATTCCGAATGTGACATTTTCAATACTGGGTCAGTATTGTGGAGATATCAAATGTGACATTTTGTGTACTGGGTCAGTATTGTGGAGATATCGGATGTGATATTTTTACTGGGTCAGTATTGTGGAGATATCGAATGTGACATTTTGTTTACTGGGTCAGTATTGTGGAGATATCGAATGTGACATTTTGTTTACTGGGTCAGTATTGTGGAGATATCGGATGTGACATTTTATTTAGTATAAGGATACAGTAGAATATTTCTAGGTTTAAAATTCATTAAGAGTTTGTTGATCAGATTTTGTTCTGTTAAGCATTGATCAGTTTTTGTTTTTATGCCTGTCCCTACATGTACATTGTTCTGTTTAATATAATTATATCACGGCCGCTTATCGTATCTCTTGCACAACCAAATGTTATGCAAAGAAAATCGTGAGAACGACTTCCGGTTGTGCATGAGATCGAGTGAAAACTACAACCACGTTGCTATGATAAAAAATTTGAGCCTTAATATTAGGTATTTCGTCAATCGGACGATGTGATGCAGTGGCAAGGATTTGTCTTCCGTACCAAATGATTTATTTATTACAGAACTGCTTATATTTTCCTGCACAAAGTTTTGCCCCAGGTTTCAACTAGGGAAATGTGTGCATTTTTGTAATTAGTATTCTTAAACCTTTACCATTATTGCCACGATCAATCTGTAAATATATCTTTTTAAACCCCTCCTTCATTCTAACAAAGATTTTCTTTCCAATGTGACTAAATATAAGTTTACCATGATCCGAAAAGAGAAAATGTTGTGCATGAGATCGTGTGTGCATGAGAAACCGGTTGTGCATGAGAATAGAAGTTTTGGATGAAAAAAACTGAGAAAAAACGCCAAATGGGCCATTGAACGAATGAATGACTGATTATTTAGCAAGGATTTTCCTTTCATATAACTCATTTTCATTTAAATTTGAAACACTTGGTTTTTATGCACAGAATAAAACTATTTCATTACAAGCTATAATCAACACATGCATTTATCGATGCAATCTTTTATAAGGGATTTATCTACATGGCAGTGGCGTAGGACTGGTTTTTGAAAAGGGGGGGGGGGGGGGGGGTGGGCAAACTTCGAAATTAAAGTGACAATTGCAAGCAAGAAAAAAAAAGCTTAACTTCGAACACTGAAAGTGGGGGGGGGGGGGGGAGGGGGGGGCAAACTTCAAAAAATCACAGAAACAAGGGGGGGGGGCAAACTTCAAAATTATCGTGAAACAAGCAAAAAGGTTAAAAAAAATCCATGTGAACACTGAAAGGATAAGGGGGGTGGTGGGGTTACTTCATATAACATCAATGAGAAAGGGGGCGCAAAACTTTCGCATAAAAATTCATTGAAAGTGCGTGGGGGGGGGCGGGCAGACTCGTAAATAACAGAAAAGGGGGGGGGGGCAAACTTACAAATTTTGTGAACAAGCAAAAAGAAAAAAAAAAGGTCAATTCAAAACTGAAAAGGCGGGGAGGGGGGGGGGGCCCAAAGTTACAAAATATCACTGAAAGGGGGGGGGAGTGATTTGATTTTATGCAGAAAAGTACTTGACAAAAATGGCCGGGGGGGGGGGGGGGAGCAAAAAACATACTTTGAAAGGGAGTGAGGGGGGTAAAAATATTTTTCGACAATTCTGTTATTTAGGTTTTCAAGTTTCTCTGTGAGACAATACAACTGCAAGTATGTATATATTTATTGTTGATTTTCTTATACAACTGTTATACATGTTACCAAATCACTTTTCATTACCCCCACCCCCCGCCCCCCACCCCCCCCACCCCCCCCCCCCCCCCCCCCCGGTTCTCTACCACCATGTTTCTAACAACATTCTAAACCTAAGCTACTTTGATTCACGTATAGGGCGCCGACCCCCCCCCTTTTCCCCACCTATATTTCCTAATGGTTTTTTATTAGATGAGATTAACATAAATTTTATTGTTGTGTATTTTAAGTATCAAAATAAACAATTGATTTAGACTTTCTCAACCATGAATCGCATTTTGTAGATTTTTACTTTTACAGATTCTACATGATATATATACTATTGTAGCTTGCATTTTGGGAATTTTCACGGCAAAACAACAAGAAAAATTGGAACAAAATATGTTAAATAAAATGCGTAGAATTGGCTGTAGTTGCCAACAAGAACCCATAAGCACAAAGAATGTCCTTTATTGATATTCCTTCACATCGTCGCAACCACGCGTTATGTTTCATTCCTATTTGTGAAATAAGAATGAAACAATACACCCGTGGTTGCGACGATGATCCTTTCTAATATGATGGTTTATATTAGCCGTACATACTTCCGGTGCCAAAGGGAAAAGTATTACTGGTTGGTATGTATCGATATGTTTATTCTCTAAAAATATTCTAAACGTGCCCTGTGTCAGCTTTAGGCATGTTTGTCTACTTTATTGATAATGCTTCATCATATAACATCTGAGCTTTCGTGAAGAGGTACCGCCTTGCCATACCCAACATTATCTCCAGTGATAAGAGCTTTATACAACTCTCTAATTCCTTTTTTCTCCAACAACTTACAAGAAGTCTGATCTGGTCTTCGTTACAAGTCACGAGAGGTTCAGCCATTCAGTTCAATAAAGCTCAGAGGTGCTACCAAAATCAGAGTAAACTTAAAGTTTAAAGCATGCATTTCTCAACACCAAGCAAAGCCCCAATATCCCTATCCTCCTTTTAGTACCGACTTTGTACGAGGTTAATGTTTGAGCTCTTATATAGGCTTTCTTTTCTTTGCCGTGACAGCTACAACTATAAAGAACCGTAAAAGTAAAAACCTTACAAAATGCACTTCATGGTTGGAGAGAGTCTTAATATTTTATTTCAAGTACTTGAAATAACATGAAATAAACAAATAAATTTAAGTGATCCATTAATCGAAAACACATAGTGGAAAGTAAGAAAAAAGGGGGTCGGCCACATACGGAAAAATGCAAATAGCTAGATAGAATGTAAAATTCTTTATATTGATTACAAACATTAAGAGCCTTGCATCGAGTAAAATGCATGTGTTGCATTCTATAGTCTGTAAATAAAACCAATGTGTTCAAAATTAAGTTCAAAAACTGCGTTGCGAAATCGATCCAATAGAAAATGAGTTATATGAAAAAGGAGATCTTGCTGAATCATTCATTCAATGGCCCATTGGCGTTTTCTTTCGCAGGTTTTTCATCAGAAAACTTCTAATTTCATGCCACAACCGTTTTCTCATGCACAACATACGATCTCCATGCACAACATTTTCTTTTTCGGATCATGGTAAACTTATTATTTAGTCACATTGGAAAGAAAATCTTTGTTTAGAATGAAGGAGGGTTTTAAAAAGATATTTACAGATTGATCGGTGGACAATAACTGGTAAAGTTTAAGAATACTAATCAAAAATGCACACATTTCCCTAGGTTAACCAGGGGCACAAAACTTGGCAGGAAATTATAAGCGATTCTGTATGAAATAAAATCATATTTTGTAACGGAGACAAAATTCTCTTGGCCACTGCATCACCATGCGCCGATGACGAAATCACCTAAATAAGGCTCAAATTTTTTATCATAGCAACGATGGTTTAGTTTTCACTACCGATCTCATGCACAACGGAAGTCGTTCTCACGATTTTCTTTGCAAACATTTGGTTTGCAATGAGACGATAAGCGGCCGTGTATATTCTAAATACAGAAATGTTTGTTTTCGTCTCAAAAGACATGAATTTTTAAAATGGAATATAGTGTAAAATTTTCAGAATGGCAGATAGCTATGAAACCATTATATGATAGGCTAGATTTCAATATTTACAAGTATGCAGTATTTACAATGTCTGCAGAAACTTTAACCTTGATCTATGAATGATGGTGCTTGGACTTCATATATCATGCATATTCCTTGAGACAAGATTTTTCCATTTGTACCAATCATTTTGACTTTGTATGATTGACCTTGTGACCTGGTCTTTGACCTTTTGAAAATCTTACCCTTGACCATACCTTGTGAGTGGTTGGTAATAGGGCTTTCATGAACAAAAACCAAATTTACAAAAAAAAAATTCATCTCATGACCTTGACCTTGGAGTTTTATCATTTTGGAGCATCGATGTTTCACATTTATTTTATTCCTTATAATGACACGATAAGGACTGCAATATATGTGTTGTGTACTTGTATTCAGGGGGAAAGTGTACTTGTATTCAGGGGGAAATAACTCATGCAGCTTGTGAAAAATATATCCGATATAAATCAGATATACATTCTCAGAAGTACACAGAACATAATGATGAGCTATTTATTATCCTACTTTCTTCTAAGATCTGATTTTGCGTATCTAAACAAAGCACAGTATTTTGTTACCGGGAGGCAAGTTTTATTACAGTGTAAAATTAACAGTTTTCTTTTACCTATCATGCATATGATCTTTAAGTTCAAGAACTTGTGCTAGATTTTAAAGACAAAACCCAAACTTAGGATCACCACTAATTAATGGTCTTTAGAATTAGATTTGTTAAGAGTCCAGCAGTCCTTGGTGCCTTGGGGGACCACCCAATCTGTAAAATTTCCTATCAATTTCCTTGACAGAATTTGGTTAATTTATTTTCCAATGATTGTGGGTAAATCTAGTTCCCATGAGAAAGAGGTGAATGTGGCAATATTTGGTTACAGCTTAATGAATGTTTTAAGCCACATGCGATCTCTCTAAGATCTTGCATGCACAATTTGAAGTTTGGTCCAAACACACTTGTATTGATTCAGGTTACAGACCAGGTAATGGGAACATGTCGGGAAAACACGGAGTAGTATGGGAGATAAAGGTAATTTTGGCTGATGTAGCCAGTTTCTCCTTGTTCTAAACTATAGCCTACTTGACCTATGCTCCCCCTCCCTCCTCCCCAATCCATTCCAATGCCTTTGGGGGGTTTCAGCACTTCATTTTTTTGGTGTTCTTGAAATTTACCAGTCCGAAGGATTTCACTGGATAAGATGTCCTTGGACCGGTAAAGTTAACAGTACAATTCATTTTATGGACTGATAATGTTCATCTTATATGGTACCAATTTTGATGCACCAGATGTGCATTTCGACAAATTATGTCTCTTCAATGATGCTCATTTTCATGCTCATCAATGATAGTATCAAAGATACCACAGAAGTAGATTTCAGGAACTCTTGTCTTAGTTTTGTACTTGTATGAGCTGCCTGTGGCATTACATCAGGGTCAGTCACCAATCATTTGAATGATGGCCAAGTTACAACTTTCCTCTCTTTGCAACAGTTTTGCTACCACAGTCTTCAATCCGAATGCTATATGTCCTTAATTATTGACCTTACAACCAAAACTTTACAGTCTGTAGGAATAGTAACACGACCATATATGGATGTATTTAAAACTGAGATTTTATCAAATGGATTCTAATGGACTCCAGGCCTTTAAACACTTTGATGCTTCAATAAGATCAAACGCTCTGACTGCATGCTGGTAAATGAAATGCTATTTAGGCAGGTGTGCCTGTCCTTGGCGAGGTCTATGTCTGTCCTTCGCGAGGCTCTATCAGGAAATCAGACGCCCTGAGTGGGCGTAACGAGAGACGATTTCTGTCATGTCTGCTGACTGTGAGAGTGTGTAATTTGTCTGATGTTGGTGGTACTTGTCTTAGTCATTAGTACTGGCAACAGGTACTCTGATAAAAAGCACAGGAATTCCTGTTTGGTGTCTTAAAATTTTATCTAAGAGTATTTTTATGCGTTCTTCTTTAGATGGGGCATATTGTGTTATGGCATTGTCCATCCGAAATAGTTTTTTCCGGGCCATAACTTCTGACCTTCTCTGTAGATTTAAACAATATTGCACAGAATTGTTGCCCTGAACCCAAGGAAGTGTCATGACCTTGAGTCAAGGTAATTGGTCACTATGCACATAATGCACATTGTCCGGGCAAAAACTTTTCACTGAGTGCATGGATTGGAATAATATTTCACAGAATTGTTGCCCTGGACCCAAGGAAGTGTCATGACCTTGAGCCATGGTCAAAAATTGTCTTTGCCCTTCATGATACACACCTGGACTCTTTTGCCCCAGATGGGACTTTCATTTGCAAGTCCAGGGGTGGTCAATGTCACCAAATGTAATGGAGGAAAGGGGAACATTTATGGCTGGGCTGGAAATTGAACCCAAGATCCCTGCATTACTAGTCAGGTGCTTTAACCACTGAGCTGCCCAGGCCGATATCCACAGTCCAGATAGCTTGAGCTACTGCACATTATTATAGATCTTAAGAAATTAATTGAGTCTTCAAATTTTTATTTTAAATTGACAGGACGAAATAATGACATGTACATTATAATTTGTTCTTTTCTCAATTTTATTTCCAAACAGAGTTATTCTTCTTTGATTACTTTTTAAAACAGAATAAACTCTTGATCAGAATATCTATATATCTTATTGATTTATAACTTGGGGAAAAATATTGGAAAAAAGGCTACCCATTGATATTCATCAAATAAAGGTATTTTTGGAATATTATAGGAATATATATTTTTAAAAATAGTATTGATAATTGAAAGCTCTAAACTCAATCAATGATCAAAATAATAAAATTTATGAAAGGCCAATTTTTCTTTCATCTTGCCTTTGTTTACAGTAAGGTAAACATTTCAAACTTGAAGTTCGTGAACATTGTTTGCAAGTTGTGGAATGTGAAACTCAATAGATTAAGTTCAGACTAAGAGTTACAGTTACTAGTACATAATAACCAGACGAGAGACATGTACAGCCTGATATTTTCTCATCAGACAATCAAAAGAAAAGGGGGATGGGGGGTGGGGGGTGTATGGTAAATAATTTATCTGTTAGCAACCTACAGACTTCTCTCCCTGTGGCGGATTTAAAGGGTTGCATATTTGACTAAAGTTTTGTATATTTGACTGAATTTGACTGTTGTATATTTTACTGAATTTGACTGTTTAATATTTGACTGAATTTGACTGTTGTATATTTTACCAGCCTGAGGAGTGACATAAGTTTGACTGAATTTGACTGTTGTATATTTTATTGTGACTTAGTTTGACTGAATTTGATGTTTTTATATTTTACTGAATTTGACTGTTTAATATTTGACTGAATTTGACTGTTGTATATTTTACCAGCCTGAGGAGTGACATAGTTTGACTGAATTTGACTGTTGTATATTTTATTGTGACTTAGTTTGACTGAATTTGACTGTTTTATATTTGACTGAATTTGACTGTTTAATATTTGACTGAATTTGACTGTTGTATATTTAACCAGCCTGAGGAGTGACATAGTTCTGAATTTTGACTGTTGTATATTTTATTGTGACTTAGTTTGACTGAATTTGACTGTTTTATATTTTACTGAATTTGACTGTTTAATATTTGACTGAATTGACTGTTTGTATATTTTACCAGCCTGACGAGTGCCATGTTTGACTGAATTGTATATTTTACTGAATTTGACTGTTTTATATTTTACTGAATTTGACTGTTGTATATTTTACTGAATTTGACATATATATTTTATTGTGACATAGTTTGACTGAATTTGACTGTTTTATATTTTACTGAATTTGACTGTTTAATATTTTTCTGAGTTTGATTTTGTATTTTACTGAATTTGACTATTGTATATTGTACTGAATTTGACTGTTTAATATTTTTCTGAAT
>CAJDSM010045199.1:0-16612 GCA_903981925.1 Ostrea lurida
GTATGCTCCAAACACCCATCCCTCAGTTACAATCCCCCCTCATCAGCCCATGCCCTCCAAATACCTGTCAGTCAGTTACAACCCCCATTCATCAGCCCGTGCCCTCTCACCCTGTGCCCTCCACAATACCTGTACAGTCCACTTACACACCCCCCAATATCATCCAGCCCGTCCCTCCAAACATCATCTCTCAGTTATCCATCCCTTTAATCCTCCCCCCCCCCCCCCCCCCCATCAGCCAGTGCCCTCCAAATATCCATCTCTTAGTTACAACCTCCCCCAGTCCTCCCATCAACCAGTATGCTCCTAATACCTATCTGTCTGTTACAATCCCCCCTCACTGATAGATACATACACACAAACTCTACACACAGTCCCTTCAAATCCTCACACACGTTTTAACGGAGTCTTTATCCTCACGGCTAAATACTTACACAAACCAAACGACACAATGGCAGACACCACCGAGATTGTTTTGGTTCCAAGCTGAGGGTCATCATGGACTCCTGTTAAGGAGGGGAAGAGTTTGGCATTTCTGTACAAGATGAACTGTAGGCTGGCGGTGTCAGATGAATTCTGAACGTCTTCCGATGTGTTGAAGAGATTGGCAGGCAGGCGAACTGTCCCTAGCAGGTTCTGTAAAAGTGATCAAATTCTCGTAACACAAGCCATAACAAAAAGCCTCGTATCAAAAATCAAAACACATATTTTAACTCCAGTTTATGAATTATGCATAAAATGACAAGAGGTCCATCACATTTATTTCTTTTTAATGCATTTATAATGAGCCGGACTCCACGTAGAATTGTGGTTTTTTTTCTTTTTTTTAAATTTCGGTTCATCAGTATGGACTGGTGTTTATTTTTCACTTCTTTATTCTGTAATATTCAAGAGGTGATGAATGCAAGACTCCTGTTTCAAAAACGGAATTCATTAATTTGACATTAATAATTCTTGTTAAACTATTTAGTTGCAGAACTAAAAGTCTGTTAGTCATTAAAAAACATGAAATTTAAACTATGTACAGGTAAAGTTTGATATGTCTGCCATATTTTTTATATACACTTAAAAAATATGACTATAGCAATTACATCAGATGTAATCAAAGGACTTTGATCTCTTCAACTTTTATTATAACCCTATACACATCTTACCCAAAATGCAATAAGCAGAGATACAACAATTTTAATTTGCTTTGAAATTGTATATAAATTACATAAAACCCATTTGGTGTACATTCTCATCTTTATATAGATCAAAGCCACCAGGTAGCCTACAGTTTAAATTTGAAATAAATTCCATCTGAAATTACATAACATCTCACAGTACAGCTGATAGCCACTAATGACAAACAAGCGATCAAATAACTCTAAACTTCCTTTAAACTGAACACCAGCAATAATCTGCGGGCCCCAAAAGAGAATTTCAATATTTGATTTCTGTAAGCCATGTGCACTTAGAAAACCGACTTTTTAAACTTTTATTGCATGATATCTGTCAGCTTGCAATATTTCCAATGAATATGTGCATAATGTTGGCACAACTTTAAGAACTTTCCATAAATTACATAAGCGTAAAACTTAAAAAGATTTACCACAGGACTAGCAAGAACACAGGACTCCTCACGTTTTATTACGGTATCTATTTACACTAGTTGCTACCTGTGCAAGTGCACATTGATAAATTTATACGATGAAATCAAGATATCGGAACATGTTGGCAAGTACGTGGCTTGTTCTGTTCCCTGGGGGGTGACAGTTCAGTTATCATTCCTGAATTCAAACATAAACTGCAGTCAGTTTCTAAGTTTCTTGAGTTGATCCTATTCAAAACCACTGGAGCTTAATTTATGTGCATAATGCAATACCCAGCTGGAAGTTTATTAACACTGTGGAATTTTAGATATAAAACAAAGTGAAGTTTATATTCAACTTTCAGTTTTCAAAGGACAAATACTGGCCTTTTCTGGTGATATACTGATTCTACTATTCTGGTTAAAACCCTTTCAGAAAATTTTGCAGGGGGGGTGGGTAGGGGGGTGGGGGCAATGTTTGCACCTTAGGCTTAGTGTTTGATAAGCTCCTTACCCTACCATGGCTGTCAAGTATTGTCAATGATTTGAATTACACAGGGCATATTGGAGAAAATCTTGAGCTGTATAACGGACACAAGACATATCGGTCAGATATTTTTCATGCAGACACAAAAAGAAAATTTTATGCCTCAACGTAACCAAAAAAACTAACAAAGTCTGTATACCTTTTGAATGTTGGTAGTATAGATACTGTACAGTACTGGTTGAGGCCCGGGCAATCTCAGTATTAATTTATAATGAACTGCTTACAACAGCCATGTGATATAAGATTTATCTCCAACAGAGCAGATTTATGTTAAAATGAAAACCATAAGATTAACAAAATACATACATTCGCCTTTAATCTAATCCACACGAAACACTAGCGAAGTGATAAGACCTTAAATATTACACCATCATTCAGCCATTGTTAACAACTAAAACATGAAAGAAAGAATTCATCATGAGTGGGAATATGAATGTAATAAGACATGATCCTACTAAAAGCATCATTTCTCACCTGCTTAAGATTTTGGCTTTTCGCTAGTTTGTGACTGCCAACTTTATCAATCTTAACCTAAATCTGGACGTCTTATATCTACAGGGCTTCTGCACCCTCAAGGTACAAGAAACAGCTCCATATAATTATATCTACCAGGATGCTTACAGTTTTGCACTATTGCAGAATAATCATGTTTCTGAATTCAAAAGATTCAAATATACAATGCACTATATGATTTATGTAGTTATATACATGTATATATATCTCCATGACGTGGTGGTAAAACAAAATAAAATTCAAATGATCATATTGAGCATTATTACGTCAATGTTATTATGTATACACCAAATTCTGATCTAAGTACCGGTATACATTTGTTTTGACTATCACAGGAGGTCACGTAAAAGAGAGTAGCAACACCAATGCAGACTGAAAATTCTAAAGGAAGCAGGAAATCTGTCAAAAGGGACATGCACTTGTGTATACCAGTAAATGGCATTAGGTGTTTTGGTTTACATTGGCCCGGCCCCTGAGGAAATGGATTATTTGTTCAGTTGAGTGGACTTGATAAGTAACATCACGGAAAATGTACAAATCACTGTCACGGGACTTAAGTCCTGGCTTGATATCACTTCTGTTTAAACACTTTCATAGTTTCTGAAGAAGATAAAACCACAAATGGGGCTTTCCTAAAGGCAGTATTTGAACAACGAAGACTCCTTCTAGGAATTGTGACAACTGTCTTACTGATGATTGGAATTTGGTTTAATTGTTAGAATCCTAGGACTAGTCTTCCTCATGGCAGAGGAAATCATCTCCGCTAAACCCTCAAAGCTAAAGTTCAAAAATATGTTTATAATACTTGTACATGCAGAACCTGTGGGACAGTCATTGCAGAATATTACACAAAAATTTTCAGTTTTCTATTTCATTTATTATAAAATGCATCACAAAAGTGAAATTTCTTAAAAGTTATATAATTCATTGTTGTCTCCCCTTAGTTATATAATTCATTGTTGTCTACCCTTAGTTATATAATTCATTGTTGTCTCCCCTAAATTTATGATCATTTTAAACACTGCATAAAAAATTAACAGCATGATTGAGTAAAATTTTAAAATTGAATTTAAAAATGTCTTTTCTGTTTCAGCAGGCGGTCTGGGGTAATCTTGTGAACACCATGAAAGAAACAGCATGATTATAAGCAGATAGAAGACTTCCTCCTTCATCAAGACAATGCTCCTGTCCATCAAACTAATGCTTAAATTGGATTTGTAAGATTTAGATCGTGTTAGTCGTGCACCCTATGCAGTCCTAGCACATATAGTATGCATGGAGTTCAAGGTTTTACCTTTCTGTAAAAGCAGAGTTATGGGGTAAAAGGATTGAAAACACCAAAGAACTTATTTATGTTACTTGAACAATTGTCAACAAATTGGATAACTGATATCAAGTGGTAAAGGGAGATTAAGGCGCCAGAGACTGGGTGTGAATTTAAATGTACAGGGGAATATTTATTTTGAGAAACAGTGAAATATGTTGTTGTGGCATATGTTTTTGACATTACATTGTTGTTGTTAATTAGAGTATAATTGTGGAGATAAAATGGGCAGATATAATGAGTAGTATAGAGTATTTAATAATCAACTTCACACATTAGTAAAATCAAGTTTTCACATTTCATGATATGTTGATAAAATCATGACAAATAGCAATGTAGTCTATGTCTTTTTTGAATGACCCTTTGTCATAAATCACTTACAGGTTACTGAATATTGGGAAACATCCTGAGAAATACGACTGTCAGAGGTTGTTACAATTAAAGCAGACGGGCTTGTGAGGTACGTTCCTGCGCAACTGCATGCAACCTCTGGTGGACTCATTTCATGTTATACAGTCAAATTCAGTAACATTTCTATTACATAATTTTCAAATTATATGCACTTCTGATTTTAGAAGCTCACATTTGTCTACATTTTCTGTTTATGCCCATTATCACTTGTAATCATTGAATTCTCTGAGCAGACGTGATGTTACAACTAAGTTTAGGTGGTCATGCACCTTGAAAAATTTTCTCAAAGCAGCACGAAATGATTTTATTATGAAAGATAATGGCGAAATCATCAAAAAGGTGGAAAATATGCAATTTGGATCAAAAAAAAATTATTCCAGTAAATAAGAACATAATTGTCTCTGGTGGATTTGAACTCAGGATCTGCAGTTCACCAGTCTGATGCTTTAACCGCTGAACTAAATGGTACATGATATACAACCAAATCCATCAAAACAATTTTATAAAACATTTAAATGATGTTGTGTCATAAAAAGTGTAAGCCTAAACGGTGTAGTGAGCTACCTTAAAATAGTTCCCACATAGGCCTTTAATGGCTCAGTATAAAGGCACACTCAGTACACTGCAATTACTCTCTATAGGATCTATAGGGAAAAAGATATCAAAATATGTCATAAAAATCGTACTGGTCAGAGGTGAATGTTGGGAAGAACTTTCCGTAGTAATGCAGGTAAGCATGATACACATACAAATACTACCATGATGGACAGATCCACCGGTATATTTTGTTTTGCCATCAATTCCGAATTAAGTTTATATTAAGGGAAATTTGTTACTATCAAGTATATTTATGATAATTTGCTTCACATTCTGAAATCATGAAATTCACCTGCTGCTTGCCTTCTATTTACCGGGTAACACAGAGTGCATGGCCTTTACACCTATCCACCTCCCATGATTTCAACTGGTAAGCGATAATTTGAGGGTTTTAACACATTATATAACCTTTAACAATGATCATAATCTGCATCCAGGTGTGCAAAGCAACATTAAAATGGCAGTAAGTTTCTATAAGACTATCAAAGATACACAAAATGATACCCCCCCCCCCCCCCCCCCAAGCCAAAAATTGAACTAGAAACTGAAAGCAAACAATTCTGACAATTGCATATATAATTCGTTTTCAATGACATGAACATACATTTTGGCAGAAGTCTGACACCACAGTACAAGTCTTGAGATCACAGATACTCACCGTCCCATTGCTGATGAGATACTGCAAAAATTCTCAACAACCTGCACTAAACAATAATCTTCCATAAGATCAGAAACCTGCTGCACATTTCCCATGTGACACATGGCAAGCAATCTGCCTACAGTGAAACATGCAACCCCTCGGCTGAACCAGATCCTGTTTTCCTTGCCAGAAGAGAACTTAATTACTAAGACTGGGTTACAGGTATGGCGAGTCCTCTGACCTTCTGAAGTCAGGGGTCAATTCACCTTTTTTTCTTATTGTACAAAAGGATCATTTTTCATATAAACACAAAAAATCTTGTGTTTACACACGATATAGATGGCCATGTTTTTGTGGGCAGATTATAAACTACGGTTCCACATGACAGAGTGTTCTTTCTTACAAAAATTAAGCATTATACAGAGTAACTGTACATTACTTTCATATCTCTCCTATATGATTAAAGCCATCATTAAAAAAAATATGGTCTTATTTTGCACATATTATCATCCTTTACAATGTTGCACTCCAGAACTGAGATTTTTCACTGGTGGTGACTGGTTGGGTTATGTAACCTGTCCCCAGGGGACCTGAGAAATGGTTAATCCAAAACCCTGACACCTTCTGACATGTTCTTGGCATTTTATGGGCCATTCATATTTCAAATTAATGTTCCCTCTAAAAATATGGCGATGATCCAGAGAGTGAACAATTGCAATGCATGACCCCAAAACTACAGCCTGATCAGGCCAGTTACAATTTCAAAGAGGGATGCACTGAAAAGGAGGGGTGGGATGGGGGCAAATTTAAAAAATCTGAAAAGATGGGGAGTGGGGACTGAGTCATGTAACAGACCATGACCAAAATACTCATTACTATCAAATTGATTATTTAGTGGTGGGGGTGTGGGGGTTGGGGGGGGGGATGTTGTGTTGGGGGGTGGGTGGGAAGGTAAAACTTTTTATGATACGTACATGGGGAAAATGACACATTTGCAGGGTCTATGTTCATCATTATTTATGGTATTAAGTGACAACTTTTTTTGAAAGTCAATATGATCCTTTAACCAAAAAGTTTATCTGAGATAGAACATCGACTTCCATAGAATTTACAACATATAATATCAAATTCATGATTCAGAAATGCATGCAGGTTCCATACTTCTGAGTTTACAATAACTTTTATCATCGACTGGTATCTTTCACTTATCCATCAGTACTGCCGATTCTTTATACCATGACTGAATCATCAACTCTTCTAAATGGAGCGGACCCACTTGTAAATGTTATTACAATGGAATGCAACTTTATTGTTTCTAAGTAAAAAATGGTTTATAATCAAAACCCTGATTCTCTAAAAGAAAGCTAAATATAAACACCCCAGAGCTTAAATAATAAACTGCTTGATCTGGTATGCTGAGAAAACAAGGGCTTCCTGACAGATATTTAAGTTAATGAAGTATACAGTGAACTCCTCACAACTATCAAGATCTGCCTCACGTTCGTGCTCAAGAAAGCATCTGAAGTAATACCTAGAGTTCTCTAACAAGAAAAAGGTTTCAGTGAAAGGGAATTCATTGTTGAACATTTCATGACTGAACACATAGCAGCTTTAGTTTAAGGCTTCCTCTCTCTCTCAATCTCACGTAAACAAGCTGCAGAGTCCTAGACTGTTTGCCAGTTTAGTACATTTTCAATCGTGAAATATTGTAATTAAATTTCACACAATGAAACAAGAGGTACTGTGAGCAATGCCTCCACTATAAGGATACCCCCTGCTTACCCCAATCTCTGAAAGGGTATTGTTAACGGTTCAAGAATTTAATATAGAAATCATATTGCTACCTTTATGTCCGGAGAGCTTGACAATTTGACCTTTTGACCCCAAATTCGATAGGGTACATCTTTGTCCATGGGTAGTTTATATGCAGATTATGGTGACCCTAGTGGAAAGGTTAACACTTTAGAGCTGAAACCATTTTGCTACTTCAATGTCCAGTGTGCTTGAACTTTGATGTTTTGACCCCAAAATCAATCGGGAACATCTTCGTCCCATAAGTAGTCAATATATGTATGATATGGTGAGATAACACTTTAGAGCCCGGAAACCATTTTGCTACTTCATTGTCCAGTGTGCTTGACCTTTGACCTTTTGACCCCAAATCGATAGGGAACATCTTCGTCCCATGGGTAGTCCATATGTGCAATATGGTTACTCTAGGTGGAAAGGATAACACTTTAGAGCCCGGAAACCATTTTGCTACTTCATTGTCCAGTGTGCTTGACCTTTGACCTTTTGACCCCAAAATCAATAGGGAACATCTTCGTTCCATGGGTAGTCCATTTGTGCAATATGGTTACTCTAGGTGGAAAGGATAACACTTTAGAGCCCGGAAACCATTGCGTCTACAGACGGACAACCCGATTCCAGTATACCCCCCTCAACTTCGTTGCGGGGGGGGGTGGGTATAAATATACAGGAAGTAAGTTAATGGCCATTTTGACAGATTTCTGCTTGCTTTAGGTAGGCCTGTATGGTAGCTGACATACTGGCTTTTCTATCATCATACGAATTTGATGTTTGGTAGGCAGGTAGTGGCCTGGTTGATCTGTGAATAGATGCAGTTCTATACCAAAGCTTTCACAATTCTTGATGCTGTTCGAAAATGTTGTCCTCACTAATTTCATTAGATCTTCGTCAATTCTCTGAATGTCCTCTTTTCTGTCCGCAACATATAATATCGAACGCTTGTTTTTTCTGAGTTGTATGTAAATGAGCACACTATGATGTACCCATCCAATGTTAAACTGTAATTTACATCATTTACATGTTCCATCCCTCCATAAGGTTGACCCTTTCCATTAACTGGGCCAACATTCTAGATTTGTCAGTTAAAAGTAAAACTAGAACAATACAGCGGTAAATGTGTTTTCTTGCATATGCATTTTTTTTTCAATCTGTCCTTTATCTTCTGTGAATTCCATTAGATTTTGAAGAGCTGTCCACCACAACCGGGTTTTCTGATTTTTCATCATCCTCTGCTTTGATCACAGTATCTATCCAATATTCCAACCATATCACAGTATCTATCCAATATTCCAACCAATGTATCACGATATTTATCCAATATTCCAACCAATAATTCACAATTTTTCTGAATAATACAATTGTCACACTGCAGTTTCAAGTGAATCCCAGAGCCATCAAAATAATGAGTCCTGAGTGATGCAGTGACTCTAATGACTTAATTCACACCTATTTATTCTGTGTAGCTGCATATTGAGTCCAATCTAATGAATTCCATGCAGCAATGCTATGGTACTAGAATATTGAGTCCAATCCTATTTATTCCATGTAACAATGCTATGGTACATGAATACTGAGTCCAATATTTCTAATGTCCTCACACCTATTTATTCCATGCAGCAATATGCTATATGGTACTAGAATACAACAGCAAGTGAAAGTTTTACTATTTAGTTCTCATGCACAGGATGTAAATCAACCAAAACCAAGACTGATACGGTGACATGTCTAATAATCACACAGATAGCTAGAGATCCAGATTTAAACAAAATAAACAAACTGAAGAGTAAGGTGTCAGATTTTCTACTGTGCAGGTGTTGATTCAGTACTTGAGGGAAGTTTTACTCTTATAGAATATTGAAGAAAACATACTCTTTAGACAATCCTCTGGGTATCAAAAATACTACAAGTGATGAATAAAGCCCCCCCACCCCCCCCCCCCCCCCTCTACATGCATGTCTGAAACATGACAGTAAATTCAAAATTTGTTTACCTGATATATCTATAATCCAGCATCACCTGTGTGTTGTTTGGCCAGTGTGTGGAGACCAAACAATAAGTGACCATGTCTTCACTGACACTTACACGAGGTCTTTAAATCCAAACTATCACTTGTCAGGCTTTAGCAACAAACACTTCAAGCTATTCGAAACCAAGTACATGAATTCACTTTTCCCCTCTCAAAGTTTACAAAGCCTGCTCCCGATCAAGTCAGCTACAGCATGATTTTCCTCCCGTTTCGTTGCTGTCAAGCTGTTCATAAATCTATTCACATTGAACAAAAACGCACCATCACTGCCAACTACTTTTCCCGTCCATTATCTTTGATAAATCTAAATTGTAGTACCCCCGACAGGTAAAACGTCAAACTCAAAGGGTCGTTCACGCTTGGCCAATCACATTCTGAGAGGCGAGGGCAAACAAAATAATGTTTCCTAATTCCTCCATCTCAGCCCCATCATTAAACAACAATTATCCAAATAATCGTTCCTATTTCTTTCTTTGTCTCCTCAAAATCAAGGTAAAATTTTCACTTCAGTGTTGAGTTGGCTGACTGGGGGAGCACTTCAGTGGGGGTTCATTATATGAAGTCGGTCTTCAGCCAAAATGTCAGTTTGATTGAAAATCGTTGAATTTCTTAACCTCATAATGCTTGTGGGTCAAAAAAATCTGAAATTTTTGTCAAGAATAGTATTTATCAGTCTTTTCTCATGGATAATGCCACTATGTAATAATTACACCTTATCTTGGTCCTTTGTGTAAAATTTGAACAAGGATAGGCAATAAGAGTTTATCTAAATATTCCCAGATCCCCTTTCCTTTTAAAAGTTTCATCAGTTAACACATAAAAAGAAATGAATACCTATATGTGGTTTTACAAACGGAACAGATACATATCAATATTCAACTCATGATTGATTGATTGATTTTTTTTAAATTAGAAAAAAAACATGTACTAGCTGTGAGCAAATAAATGCAGAAACCTTATTAAGTTAATTGTAATGAACCTCTTCTTGCTCTGATAGAAGGAATACTGTTCATTGTGTTGGATGAGAGTCTCACAGATCTCAGGAGTCTCAAGTGTTTGCAATAATAGAGCTTAAATAAAAATAATAATACGTACACCATATACTAAAAACACTTTATTAGTAGGTGGTGTATGATTTTTTTTTTATTTAAGCTCTACTTCTGATTCCTGTGCACAGATAAATTTATTAGGGATACTAGTGATCACAGGATGGATGAGAGTCTCACAGATATAAGGGGTAGTGTTCAATGATGGATGAGAGTCTCACAGACATAAGGGCGTATGTTTCACAGGATGGATGAGACGAGTCTCACAGATATAAGGGGTAGTGTTATCATGATGGATGACAGTCTCACAGATATAAGGGTAGTGTTATGTGAGGGATGAGAGAGTCTCACATGATATAAGGGGTAGTTTCACAGGATGGATGAGAGAGTCTCACAGATATAAGGGGTAAGTGTAATCATGTGATGGATGAGAGTCTCACAGATTATATAGGGGTAAGTGTTCTATGTGATGGATGAGAGTCTCAAGATATTAGGGGTAGTGTTCATGTGTGTTATGAGAGAGTTCACACAGATTATAAGCGGGAGTGTTCATGTGATGGATGAGAGAGTCCCTCACAGTATAAGGAGGTATGTTCATGTGATTGCGATGAGAGAGTCCACAGATAATAAGGGGGTAGTGTTCATTGATGAGTAAGGTTCACAGGATATAAGGGGTAGTGTTCATGTGATAGGATGAGAGAGTTAAGATATAAGGGTAGCTCGTTATGTGATGGAATGAGAGAGTCTCACAGATGATAAGGGGCAGTGTTCACATGATGGATGAGAGAGTCACAGAATATAAGGGGTAGATGTTCATGTGATGGATGAGAGTCCTGCACAGATAGTAAGGGGTAGTGTTAATGGATGGATGAGAGTCCACAGATTAACGGGTAGTGTTCATGTGATTTGAGAGATCAACAGAATGGTAGTGTTCATGTGATGGAGAGAGAGTCTCACAGATAAAGAGGTAGTGTTATGTGATGGATTGAGAGAGTGCCACAAGTATAGGGGTAGTGGTTCATGTGATTTGAGAGTCGTCCGAATACGGGGTAGTGTTATGTATGGATGAGGGATCTCACGATATAAGAGGTAGTGTCTGTGATGGATACAGAGTTACAGATATAGGGGAGTTGTTATAGTGATGGATGACGAGTTCACAGATATAAGGGGTAGTGGTTCATGTGATGGTGAGAGAGTCTCACAGATATAAGGGGTAGTGGTCATGTGATGGATGAGAGTCTACAGATATAAGGGGTAGTGTTCACATGATGAAGAGTCTACAGATATAAGGGGTAGTGTTCACATGATGAGAGTCTCACAGATCTAAGGGGTAGTGTTCATGTGATGGATTGAAGTCTCACAGATATATAGGTAAGTAGTTTCATGTGATGGATGAGAGAGTTCACAGATATAGAAGAGGTAGTGGTTCATCGTGATGGATGAAGAGAGTCCCACATGATATAAGGGGTAGTGTTCAATAAGTTGATGAGAGTCTCACAGATATAAGGGGTATGTTCATTGTGTGGATTGAGAGAGTCTCACGATATAAGGGGTAGTGTTCATGTGATGGATGAGAGTCTCATAGGGGGGCAGATATAAAGGGGTGGTTCTTGATGGATGAGGTTCTCAAGATGATAAGGGGTAGTGGTTCATATGATGGATGACGTCTCACAGATATGACGAGGACAGCTTTCTGTTGTCATGGTTAAATGGACTGTTGTTCAGGGTAAGTGTGTGTGTAGCTGCAGAACTGTAGCTCTCTGAAAAAATATGGGGACAGATCAGAAGAGCTACGATCCACCCTTATAAAAACCTTCGATTTTCGGCGCAAGGCAAGTTGCGCATGATTGAGACCTTCTATTGATTGTAATCCTGCATCGAGGCCATAAACTTAATATCTAAAATATCTTATACATATTTCGAATCTAATGGCTAGTCAACAGACGAAACAGCTCACATACCCAGTCGCTCCACATTGCTTTGAATGTAGTTTCTGGGCAATCAGGTAGAAATCACAATTGAATACTCGGTTATAATTGATTAACTTTGATATACTACTACTAGGTGATTTTTTTCTAAAATTAAGTAAGAGATCTTTCATTAACATACCAATAATTTTATCTTCTTTCCATTTCAGTGTCAAGGGGCATAATTCCCCCCAAAAAAATGAATCAGAAATTTACTGTGTATAATGCGCATTCTACCAGTATGTTATTCATACTACAAAGTTCACGTAATCTGTTGAGCGGGTTCAGAGGAGTTATTGCCGCTGGAAAACGTTTCAATAGTAATTTAATTGTGGCCAATTTAGTTCAAAAGGGGCATAATCCCCGAAAAAAATTGGAATCGGAAATTTCCTGTGTATAATGCAGCATACTAAACAGTAATGTTTTCATCACTACAGTTTCACGAGTAATCTGTTGAAGGCGGTTTCAGAGGAGTCGGCTGTTACAACTGTATTCAATAGTATATTTTTGTGGCAAATTTCTAAGTTAAAAGGGGCATAATTCCGAAAAAAATTTGAAATTCGGAATTTCCTGTGTAATATGCGCATAGCTAAACAGTATGTTATTTTCATCATACAAAGTTTCACGATAATCTGTTTGAGCGGTTTTCAGAGGAGTCGCGCTGACAACTGGTTTCAATAGTATATTTAATGTGGCAAATTTCTAAGTTAAAAGGCATAATTACCGGAAAAAAATGAATCAGAATTTCCTGTGTATGAATGCAATCTACCAGTATGGTTTCTTCTACTAGGACAAGTTTCACGAGTAATCTGTTGAGCGGTTTCTGAGAGTTGCAGCTGAAACTATATTAATAGTAATTTTAAATGTGGCAAATTTCTCTAAGTTCAAAAGGGGCATATTTCCCCGAAAAAATTGAATCAGAATTTCCTGCATATTATGCCACATCTCTGGTATGTTTCTTCATCACATAAAAAGTTTCACAGGAAAATTCTGATTGAGCGGTTTTCAGAAGGAGTTGCGCTTGACAAAGAAACAGGACTGACGGATCTGACTGACGGACGGACTGACTGACTGACGGAGTGACTGACAGCCGGGTCAAAAACAATTATTCCCTCGCAACTCGTTGCGTGGGTATAAATGACACAAGCTGTGAAGTTTTTTAGTTGTAAGGGATTAAATGAATATTTTAAGGTATGTTTGGGAACAAATAATGTTAGGAAGATTGTGTAAGAATTTTTAGATATTAGATTTATGGCTGTCGATGCGAGATTAACAACAATAGATAGGCTCATCATGCGACTTTCCGAGAGCCGAAATCGAAGGTTTATTATAAAGGGCGTGGATCTGGTAGCTCTCTGAATCTGTCCAATCTTTTTCAGAGAGCTACAGTTCTGCAGCTAGTGTGTGTGTGGAATGATTCTCATCACTTATGATAGCTCCACATGAACCAAGAGTCCAAAGTACGGACCAATCTGGGGACTAACAGTCGACTAAGTATGGGCACTGGGAACTTTACAGACAAGACAATGTATACAAGACAAACTCAGACTAATGAAGCAACTAATTCAATATCAAATTCTTTCTTATAGGATCAATTCTATTTTTTGGGTGAATATGCATGCAGTTAAAAAGCAGATTCTGACATTCTTGTTTGTTGTTTTATGCCTCATTGGTGAATTTTACAGGTAGAGGCATCTAATCTTTCAGTAAAATGCCACTAATTTTGACACATGGATGGTGCTAGTGGCTGCGAGGTTTCTTTATCATGCCACAATGCCCGACTTTCATTTTTCATGCACAGAGAAGGCGCAGATTCTAATGTTGAAACTTTAAAGTGTTACACAAACATCTATCAAAAACACTCTTCCAATGTTGGCATAACCATTTAGGAAAGCTACCAGTAAAATTGACACTATTGCTTTAAATGAAGATCAAGATGGCTTATATTTGATAAACAGCTCAGTTCTTTAATTTTTCTGATCCGAACAAATTTTAAATGCTTGATTTGTTATTATTTATTTTCAAATTTAAAGTTAAAAACCTTGTGTAAATCTTGAATAAGCTTGACACTGACTTAAATGTTGAAATATTGATAAAATACCCCTGGCATGTTTAGCATTCTCAAAATTTACTGCAACTGTCAGCAACCCATTATTTTGGAGTCATGAAATCTTTAGTTTGACTTCAATCATAAATTTGGGTCTACATAATTACACAAATTAGCTTGAGCCGTAATCATCATAAACAAAGATGTTTTGAAGCACGCTATTAACACATCAACCATCATAATGTATACATAGAGCTAATATACGCATGGGCAAATAGGGTAGCTGGGGATGTTAAGATAGGGACTTGGTACGCTTAACTCTTTCGAAAACAATAGTTTCATATCACAGGACTTTTGTTCAAGCAATTTAAAAAACCCATTTGTAAGCACTTCATAGTCCGTCCCCCCCCCCCCCCCCCTAGATTTTACAAAAAATATTAATCAACTTGGATGCCATATTTAAAAGACACAAAAAAATTTGCTGAATGATATATCATGAAATCCATCCGGTTGGCAAAATTTATATTCCTTTCACTTCAGAGTAAAAAAACCCAGAAAAATTCAAGCAAACTAGAATGTTCTAATGGGACAATTACCCCCCACGGAGACTCATCAATATCAGGGTATATATGAAATACAGCATTATACCTAAAGACCAGAAAGATGTCATTTATATTGTTCATGTTTCTTCTGAATACAAGTTAATTTCTTTGACCTCGATATTTATCAATAATCACGGTATAATAAAAAGTGTACAGATCTTCAAAAAAAAAAAAAATATCATGCACAAGTCTCTTTGAAAGTGTTTGGATAAAATTATATCTGGTGATGGGCAGAAAACAACTGATGATGATTCCATTGTACGCTTCCTAAACTTATGCAGTAGTCAAGACAAAATCCTGTCTACAGGTAGACAGATGGACACAAAGTATGCAGTATGTAATTCCATGAGAGAGCATATTACAAAATCTAAAACTAAATGACTAAGTCCTTGATACTTTTTACAAGTTGTCCATTGACTCAATCTAACCTATGACCTTTTGAATCAGTCTATTAACAGGCATTCTGTCATCTCATTATACTGTGATTGGCTCAATGAATGGTACTCTTTATATATCCCTCTTTATCTAAATGCACACATACACTTGCTAGTTGATATTCTGGAATGATCATGAAATTGGATACAGAATAATCATCCAAAAGACAAGCTGGTAAGTTTCTGTGTACGTTCACTGTAGTCCACTGTATACTGTTGGGTAATTGGCAGAAAAAAATATTTCATAGACAAACTATGGTGAATCCAAAAGGACTCGATCATTATAGGGTTGTAATTGTCAGGAAGAAGCTAAATCACTGTTTTTTACTGCACAACTATCTGCAAGGAGGGTACACAACATAGTCATAAGATCTCCTGTGAAAATGGACACCAAACGACAGTCTGCAGAAAAGTGGGAGGAAAACAATTTAGACAATTACAAAGAGACGTTAGACGATGATAAAACAGCTGAGATAAAAGCAATAAACAAGATAGACCTGAGGACAGATTTGCTGAGCAAAACCAGGTCAGCTGCCTTAGCAGAGCATCACAACACTCCAAGCAGGGGTGACTTAGTACATCTATCTCCCAAAACATGCTGCAATCCGATTTTTTGGTTACAGCACCTCCTGTGTTATCTAGATTTCCTGGGATTCTTGGGAGACTGACAAGGCAATATTTGCTTGTTTTCTGATACCTCTAAAATCAGTTATTGGGTGCTTCTTTTTTTTTTTTTTATTTTAAATAGCTAAAAATAAACAAAAAAATCAAGTAGCACACACTTATCAGATCTCACACATGGAGATACGATTTGGAACAATCAGAAAAAAAATGTTCAAGTTGATGAATGCATTCCTGAATAATGAAGTTTTCAAACTTTGTTCTAAACAAAACAAATTTTGTTGGGGAAATCTTTTCTTGAGAGAATCACCAGAATGTTTGGGACTTCATACAATGTTCTATTAAGTAAGGCTTTATGTATGCAATTTTAAAATGCATGTCAAAATTAAAAATTTAACTTTTGTGATATTTCATAGGAAAGTTTATAGAAAACAAGAGGCCCATGGGCCACATCG
>CAJDSM010045212.1:2877-13786 GCA_903981925.1 Ostrea lurida
TTTTATATCAAAGAGATAAATTACAAAAATGAGACAGACTGTAAAGACATTTTCTAGGGGGTGATGGTTGTGGATGTAACATGTCTTCATATTTTTTATTGATTTTGTTTTCCATACAAACGTTTATAAAATGCCATGATAGGGGGATGGGTGTAACATGTCTTCTTAACTTTCATATTTAATTTTGTTTTCCATCCAGACGTTTATAAAAAGCCATGATAGGGGGTTGGTGGGGTGGGATGGGGTTTACATGTCTTCTTATTTTTCATATTTAAGTTTGCTTTCCAATCAGTCGTCTATCATATGCTATGATGGTGAAAATGAAACAAAAAAAAACAAAAAAAAGCTGCGAAAGGTAAACAAATTATATACACTGTAAATTAATAATAAAAGGTAGATCTACCATTTTATTTAAACTGAAATTGCTAATGAGATATTATGAAAAGTATCCAGAAATATTAAAATTATGATCTGCAATAAATTCTCAAATTTAAACTTTTAAATTGTCATTATGATTTTTTATTGCTTTCAGTATGTGTACTTCCTAGAAATCGTATGGCAACTGAACGCAGCATAGATTTAATTAAATATTGTGAAATACCTGAAATATATCCCTGAACTGGAGGAGGAGGTTGGCGCGAAGGCTTTGTGTTTATAAAAAAAATTCTGTTGAAAGCCGTTGACATATCCTTGGAAAAAATGTTATAGTATATAGATTATCTGATTGGGAAAAATAAGTCTGTTAGGGTAAATAATTGATGTTGGGATATGAATGTCCATAATTAGTTACCATGCAGTTCAGGGAGCATCTATTAGTTTATTCTTTACTGATATTTTTATCTTTAAATTGACATTAAATTGAACCCATGAGAAAAATTTAATGAACTAATTCTACCTTGCATGTACATTTTTAAATGAGTTGAACTATGTATCGTATCACACTTTAGTTATATTTTGCTATGCAAAATTATTCAGTTCCATCATTCATTTTATTGTCATTTTCTGATCTTTTAATGAGATAGAGTAATTATTGTTAAGGGATGAAGCGATTCAAAACATTTGAATTAAGGAAGTTAGATTAGCAATTGTATTTAAAATGGAGTATTACAACTTTACGTCGACCATTTCTCAGCTTTCACAATTTACTTTGCTGTATCAATGTTCAATTAATATACTCGATACATTTTTCCAACCTTATTTCAGAGTGACGTTGAATCAAAGTCATATTTCGACGTCGGTTCAATTAACAAAATCAAACATCTTTCAACTTCATTTCAACCTCGAAATGCAACGTTGATTCAACGTTGAAATCCGACGTTGTTTCAATGTCATATTTCGACGTCGGTTCAGTTAACAAAACCAAATATCTTTCAACGTCATTTCAACGTCGAATGCAAGGTTGTTTCAACGTTGAAATCCGACGTTGTTTCAACATCAGGTTTCGACGTCGGCTCAATTAACACAATCAAACATCTTTCAACGTCATTTCAACGTTTATATGCCGGCTGGGTGGAGACTGGTATTTTCTGTATAGTGACAATAAACTAAACACAACAAGCAAAGGTTGACTAATCATAATCCTGTTGTTAATGAGAAGATTTTTCCTATTATTCCCTTATAAAACGTTGATTGCTTATTGTGCCTCCACCCTTCCCTGAGGACCATCATTTGAGTACTGTTAAATCTGCGATTCCTAGGAATGCTTGCTTATGGATATCATGCAATTATCAGTGACAACAAATCGATCCTTTGGCTCAGTTGACATAATCAGATTAAACTTTCCAAAGTTAGAATTGGAATATTCCTGCCATAAATGTAAGTGCGCATATTGTTACAGAACAAGAAATACAGTGAGCAAAACTCACAAATGACAGCCCCGCCACCCACATATTCAAGTTATGATCGCTTGACTCACTGAAGCTGGTACAAAGACTTTATGATCCTGACACAAATCCATGATCAATAAAAAAAATAATCGGACCTTGAGATAAAATGCCAAGGTTATAGAGATCGTAAATACACACAACAAATTATCGCATTTTTTATGCACCCATGTGGCAAATATGGTATGCTTAGGTCAAAGAACAACGAAGTTACACCCCGGACACGAACTGCACAAAATATATCGCAATTCATGGTGATACACCCTTGTGCCAAATGCAGTATGCCTATGACAGAGCATAAACAAATCAATCCCAATATAGCATCATAATTATTTTTGAGAAAGCAGAGTGTAGATATAGAGAAGACAAATTTATTCAAATCCAAGAACTCAGTAAACGTTATGGCCCGGGCAATGTTAAAACCACTATGTGCATTTTGACCTTTGATCAGTTACCTTGACTCAAGGACATGACACTTCCTTAGGTCCATATCAACAATTCTTTGAAACATTGTTTCAATCCATGCACTCAAAGAATGCAATTGCCTGGGCAATGTCAAAACCATTATGTGCATTGTGACCTTGACATATGACCAGTGACTTTGCTGCAAGATCATATAAGTTTCTTTGGTTCAGTGCTACAATTCTGTGAAATATTATTTCTATCCTTGCACTCAGTAAAACGTTGTGGCCTGGAGAATATTAGAACCATATGTGCATTGTGACCTTAACAATTGACCAATAACATTGTCTCAAGGTCCTGACATACCTTTGGTACAGGTCAACAACTTTGTGAAATATATTTGAATGCATTTCATTCAATGAAAAGTTATGACCAGGACAATGTTAAAACCACGATGTACAATGTGACCTTGACCTTTGACCAGCTCTGTGGTCCAGGGCAACGATTCTGTGAAACATGATTTAAATCAATGCACTCAGTGAAAAGTTATAGCCCGGTCGATCTTAAAACCATTATCATGTGCATTGTGCCATTCCACCTTTGACTAATTACCTTAGCTCAAATATGAATCATATACGGTAACAATTTGGTTGCACCAGATGCGCATTTTGACAAATTATGTCTCTTTAGTGATGCTCAAACCGAAATATTGGAAATCCGAAATTTTAAAAAAGTGAAAAATGTAGTGCCAAAAACTGGAGAACTGGAGCAAAAGTTTCGAAGGATCAGAGCTCAAAGTAATGAAACTTTCTTGGGTGCCAACGGCAACAATTCTGTGAAGATTTTTTTTCCAATCTACATAAAAGGTCAGAAGTATAAGACGTACATACTAGTTCAACTGTGGTCGGACGGACAACGCCATAGAGACGGGCGCATAAAAACTTCTTATTAATCTTGATGTCATATACAGGTCATGAATGGACCCAGCAAATTATAGTTACTGAGTGTCATGAATTATCAGCCAGCCTCAGTAGTTAAAGGCATATTGTCTAACACATTTGTATTTTTTTTTTCATCAGTAGAACTAATCGTATTGACGTTAAAAGATTAAAAGGACTAAAAAATGGTAAATTGTAAAAAATGAAATGATATAATTGTCGTTTTTTGAGAAGTTTATCTGCCCAGAGAATCTGATTAATTATACGAATATACCAAGATTCTGATGACGTTTTCCGATAACTGTTGACAACGTCAGAGACGACGTCACAATGTTATCTATAGGCACAGCAAGTTTAGCAGTTGAAGAAAAAATACACATTCTTATTACTTAGATATATTCTATGAACTGCTTGTATTATTTTTTAACTTCCTAGTTTATATGTACTTGAAAACTTGAATTTTCATTTTGTGCTGTTAGTCATTTTGAGATTTTTTTGTCGATGAGGCCCCTTGGTTACTGCGTGTGAAGCACCGCGAATAGCTTTCCGACGAGTTCAAACTAGGGGCATATGAATAAAGGCGGGGTTAAATCGAATTTTTGTCTTCCCGACAAGAATTCAACGAAACTGTATTTTATTAGTTTGGAGTAAGAATAAGTAAATGATCATATTGGTAACAAATATTTAATTTAATATCATCATAATCTTACGATTTCATATGCATTTCTAAGAGAAATAAAATTATTTGAAATTTTGTTCGACAATATGCCTTTAAATAATCTGACGAGTAATTCATCTCGAGATCGTGTCCCTGTTGAGCAGTAAATTCTATACACAAGCATTTTGACAATTCAATTGATATGATGACAATTTATCTGCGTTTTATTTGATTGACATGATGTAAGGCAAAGATAACGAACAGTGATCAATCTCGTAAGTCCTAATATAATACAAAACCAAGGAGTTGGCAATCACGGACCTGGACACCCAGAGGTGGGTCAGGTGCCGTTAGGAGGAGAAGCATCCCCGTTGCCGGTCACACCGCGTGATGGAGCCCATATCTTGATCAGGTAATAGGAGACAGCTATAGGTCAAATCAGTTGTGGAAAAACGGTTAACAATGGTGTTATAACAATCGACAGACGCATTTGACTTCAATGATAGGTTCATTGGTAAAGCTAATGAAATAACGACATAGGAATTTACGTAAATGCATGCCTTTAAACAGTGACTTTGAAACCTCCTGCAACAAACACTTTGTCTGAGTAAGTAGCTTGCCTCGATTCAAAAAACTGATTAACGCCAGAACAGCATCTGACGTTACTCGAATAATTGAGAGACATACACACCGTATGCAACGGTGATGATGGAATATTGCTACCAAATACGTTATCTGTGTAAAACGGAGGAAATTAAGAATGCATTTTGTCAATGATAAACAAAGACTATGACTGTCTGAAGAATCTGTAAAGTCCAGGACTTTGGGACACTCTCTTTTAACAGTACACATATCCTAAGTAATATCCAGAATGCAATGCTGTAATAATAAGACTGTACTCTAATCATGTTTATCTATTCATATACATATGTTATCATTTATAAAATCAAAAACAGTTTATCTGTAATGTATATTAACAAAGCAGATTATTTTATTTAGTAGTACTTTCATCGCTCTAAAAACAAGTACAAGCTACATGTGGTTTCTTGAGATTGTATAATTATAAAAGTTGCTTGATAGATATTGGATTTTTTTCACTTTACCATTGGGGGGACGTTCCTCAACCACAAGAAAGATTGTTTTGTTGTCGACAAATAAACATCGGGAAAGCCGTAAATTCACAAGTTCTTAAAGTAACGGACGAAATTCCATGGATGGCGTAAGTTGTGGATTGAACGGAGAACTGTCCGTCCTGTCGTAGGTTGGGTACGGTGATTTTATGTCTGCTGTCAAATGTGACTCTGACTGTCTGTAGTGATAACCGATGGATCAAATGATTCCCGGTATTAGACGGATGGCCAGTGTATCGAAATCTGAGATTCCTGACTGATTGACCTCACCCACACACTACTGCACAAGCTTCGCAGTTCGCCACAAGATGCCAGGTTCTGTTCTCAACTTAATGTATTTTAAGGAAATCCAGATAATAGAGAGGACGAGTCTGATGTATTAAACTGAATGGTGTAATCTCTATGGGCCAGAATAACGGACAACTCTGGATTGTGTGGAAGATCATTTGATCATGGTAACCAGGACGATCACCGAGGAGGTACTGCCAGACACTGCTAGGTGTCAATCCTGTAGTGTGATCACGGTTCCAGCATATTTTTTTCCTTCACTAAGTTATAGTTTTATTATTTAGGTCAGATAAACAGGATTCCCGTTCCGTGTCACCGCTATGTCACGTGGTTGGTTCCCTTGACTTGGTTTTTATAGATGTCAGTAGTTTTCCCTGGACGTGTGAAGAGGTTTCAGTAGAATTGTTATCGCCACATGTCAGACTTTTTCTCAGTGAGACAGCTCACTGCAGTAGTCCAAATTCACATTACCAGTGTCTATTGGTGGCGGTGAGTCGCGGTCGATTAAGCAGTGGTTTGGACTGGGGGAGAATTTATACAGCTTCTGGTGGCTTTATGATTTCGCCATGTTGTGTGTTAATGGACAGCATGACAGAGAACATAAACATTTCATTCAGCTGATCTTGTTTATTGTTTCCAAGTAAAACAAACTTTGGCAATGTACTTCGGACTTTCGATGTAGTGTTTAGAACTCGAATTTCTTAGATTGTGTATTGTAGAGTGATTAAGGATACATTATTTGATTTTGATAATAATTGGATTTTCAAGCGGCAATGATCTGTTTTGATTCCGTTAATTTTTCTGGCGATTTCATCTTATTATTTATAGGGGATTAGGTGTTTTGGCTTTATTTCCTGATAATTCCGATTCTCCGTCAGCTTGACAATGCAGTGACCTATAGGTGTTAAGATTTCCCTTGACTGGTTCGGTATCTTTTATGTATATTTCCCCGTACTTTCTTTCAACTTTGCTTTCAGTTCGGATATCGGACGCATTCTTCATATCGTGGAGGGAATCTTGTACTCATAAACTCTTTTTCAAATATTTTTTGTAAACTTTACTGTTCTTATGAAGTGCTCGAGATTGTTGTCATGCCACGCAACTATCAAACATACTCGTGAACACTCATGTGTCTACCACGATAATCCCAACGAGTGAAGCAATAGAAGACGCACACAGAAAATGTCTAATTCTCTGCAGTATGAAAGCTTCGGATTTTCGGATCGTGTTACGACATGTCGGGGAAAATATGAAGTCGTCTTGTCTCTGTAAAAAGTGCACGGAACATTGGGTCTTTTAGAGAGAATCGGATGTGTTTTCCACTGGCAGAAACAATGAGATTTACGTTAACAAGATTCGCGAATGACTCTGTAGGGGCAATTTCACAGAGTCACACAAGGAGGACTTCATGAGCACTGCGCCGGGGTATGCATTTCTTCCTGGCTCGCTGAGATGATAGCCAGCAGTTTATTTGTCAATAAAATTGAAATATTTGACAGATCTCAATGTAAAACAATTTTCAAGCTAAGAATTACATCAAGATTAAACTATTTTAAACTTTTCAGTATCCCTTCAGTCATTCCCATGATGTACATCATGTACCTGGATCAGTCGGCCAGCCTTCGTGTGCGTATTAGTCTCTTGTTGAGATATTTTTTAAATGTTCTGTTGTCTAGTTCATGTAGGTAGCCGTGTCAATATATTCTATTATTGTTTTATTCAGTTTGTATGTTACATTAGTCTATAATAACACCTGACCGTTACACCTCGTATATTTGAAATTATTCTCATAGATTACGAAATTTGAAAATTCATCTTCATGTAAAATTAAATTAACACAAGGCAAAACAAACTGAATGAAATAGCCACTACATTGTTAAATTCTTTTTTAGCGTGACAACGTCCATTCATGCGCCGGGATTTCCTATTTTTTTTAAAAACAAGGCGGAGTCCAGCAATTTAAATAAGTTTATCTTCAACCCTATGATAAATATCTTTAATTTAAAATAAAAGCAAAAACAATCCATCCGTACTATTTCGTTAAAAGTCCGGGACTAGTCCTTTGGATTTCTGGTAGCCACGTGTTCTGTATCCTGACTCTTAATCATACACCGCGGACCTACACCAGTATCAGTTTGTCACCCTACATAGTGCAATAAACATATCACTGTACATGTAGAATATGCTGACTGTGTAGATTAAAGATTGGTAGTACACATAAATTATATTTGTGCAATACTTCGCGAAATATTTTCGCGTGTTAATTAGCGTGACGAGTGTGCTGAGTTTCATAGATATTGAAGAAAGAGGACGAGGATTCACACATTTTTTCAGAAGAAAAATACCGCACTACTCTTTCTGTAGAAGGTATATGTACCTGTAATAGTACTGAAGTGGCGGATGCTAAAGGGAGTATAAGGTGGATGTGTAGTTAATGTCTTAATCAGCGAGCAATCTTACTAGCTACACGACCTGCGCTTTGAATTAGTATTAATACCCCGTGACGAGCATGCAATAACAAACTAGAAAAAGATAGGCGTAAGTACTGTTTTTGGGAAAGGTGGTGGGATGGTGGTACAACTTTGGTCTAAATGTGCGAGCAATAAAAAAAAAAAAAGGCAATGATTCTGCACTGAACTGCTAAATTAGTAAAAATTATGCTAAGATAGACAGGGAAGTTCAGAGTCTGTGATTATTTTATCTTTTTTGTGAGCCAATAAAGAGAGCTGTAACTGAAAGAAATACTACCAAAGAGTGGTGAAAGTAAAAAAAAGGCTATACTCGGAAAAAATTTCTTGTTGTCAATGCATACTCACGTACCCATCCTCTTTTTATTTTCAGATGCGATACTCAAAGATTATTGTTTCACCAGAGGGCGCGCAGTTCGCAGGCGTTGCTTATGAATTACACTTGCTTGCATCCCCGTATTTCTAAAGCTCACCGTGTAACAGTAAAAGATATGTGTATTAGACGGGTAAGAGAACGTGCGATACGGGTTTTCTGGGTGACGGGAATGGTGAGAGTTTTTTAATGAAAACAATTTTCTCTTTTTCTGTTTGTAAGAAATAGTTAAGTGAGACATTGAACCTCGAGATATCGATGGACACTTAACATATATATAAAACTCTCGTTGCACTCAAGCATGCACGGTGATTATCTGTATTTTATTTGGTGGATAAGTTAAATAAGTTTTCCCGCTGAATCTAGTAAATTTGAAACTCAGTGAAAGTGATGTACTGTTTAGCTCTATGAGCTGAAAGTTCATGTGAAGCTTTTCTGATCACTCCATTGCTAATCCGTCTGTCTGTCTAGTGTTCAACTCTACATCAATGGTGACAATATGTCATTGTTTTGCTTGTATATAAGGATTGTGGTGATTTCACAATAATCCAATCAGAATTCAGCACCACGTGCATGCAACGTGTGTGGTCAAGTAAATCTAACCCAAAACAATATGTAAAGAGTATCAAGAAACACTCAAATCTCCTGATTTGCAAAAGATGACAAACAACAGAGCGCTATGATCCTTTAAAACTTTAAAATTTAAAGACAATGCACGTGCAATGCGCGTTTTCATATTTCATTAACACGATAAAACCTTTTTTCTACATGTATCGTGTCTGGTAAAGTATTGGAATTAGTTCTCTTATTCAGTAGAAAGTTGACTGAACGTTTTAGCATTATCCAATCAAAATTAAGCACATGTGCATGCACGTGCAAAATTTTTTTTTTTACTTACGAGATCGGGCTTGAGGAATTTTCAAGACATAGCTAAAATCGAAAGTTTCAAAAGGAATTGATGGAAAAATTAAAAGCGCTCATTGGCTTTCAAAATAATCTTTAAAATGTCGAAAGTCAATGCACCGCATGCATGTTGGCATTAGGTTATCATAGGAATAATCAATAAATCAAAATATTTATGCTACCTGTAATGGTAAATATCAATACATTGCCGTTTAGTCCAGTAGAAAGTTACAGACATTTTAATATTATTCTAAATCAAAATGAAGCACACGGTGCAAATCCCGAAAATTTTGCGAATGCAGATCAGTTAAGGGTCCACAGTTTCTATCCCCCAAATAAATATCACACGATTTCAATGAACGATAAAAATGGTTGGACGTATTCCAAAAATTGGTTATACAAATTCCATTTTGCAGCGTGCCACAGCTCGCATAATTCGAAATTTGTGACTGAACATGCAGATCGTGTTGTAGGGTCTCAAATAAATCTACAACGCCCATTGCATAATTCGCCCCGTTTATAGACGAAGCGTATACAAAACTTATAATTTTGACCTTGAGATCAAAGTTTAACGTGTATTATAGCAGGTTTATGAAATGTATCTGAAAAATCATTATTATATCCTATGGGTATCAGCTCAACGTTTTAAGTGGATTAGATCATCTGTTTAATAGTAATCCAGGGGCTTGAGTTCGATTCCCTGTTGAGCAGTAATTTTTCTCCTTTCTATGAATATTTACATTTCATACAACAAGCTATTCTTGACAATTCAGTTTCAGAATGGATTAAATATTATTCTGTGTTATTTTGTGACATGATTTTTACTTTATCTGTGTTTATTTTTAGGACGGTGGAAGATTTTCAAACGCGTTTGTGGTGAAAAACAGAAGAGACTGTGACCTTCGGATCTGAAGAATCTGTGAAGTCGGTACTATTTGGGTCCTACTCTCTGTTACGGTACTACCAATTCTAGTAAGTACTCAGTGATGAATTTTAAACTGTACATCTAAAATCATGTTTATCTTCATGCATACATTTGAATAAATCAAACTATCAACACATATAATTAACAAACAAAATGAATGTTTTATTTAAGTAGTTTAGTACATTCAAACCCTGACACAGGAAATTCCTAAGTCTCCACCAATGAACTGATTTACATTCATGCAAATTATTGCTCCACAATCCACAGTGTGTTGAAAATATTGTATAAAACAAATATATAAAAAAAGTGTAATGACAGTCAAATTTAGGTAAATTCATAACAATACCATTGTTTATTGTTTCTGCGATACGTAGTAGATACCATTTGCTTAATCATAATGGATACTTGTATTTTTAAACTAGATATGATTATCTAAAACAGCAGTGGGTAATCTTTATGTTCAATCCATGTAAACCATGAACACAAGTACTATATTAGTTGCACATCAACAAACACAGGTTGGTAATTAACAAGCCACTGCAATTAACATACTGCTGTAAGTAACACGTGGCTAGAAGTACTGATGAGATGTATAATTAACACTGTGTTTTAGATATTGGATTTTTCTTCAATTTAGTATCTATCCACTCAGCCACAAAGGTTGTCTTCTGGTGTCCACACACAACCCCGTGGCAGAAGGATAAACGATCAGCCCTGATAAAGTAATGAGAAGACTCCATGGATGCGGTAGGTTGTGAATGTATATCGAAGGGAACTGTCTCGTTCTGATCTAGGATAATGATACGACATTGAGATGGTCGTGCTATTAGGATATGGACTCCTGGCTGTTCTGTTGTGATACCGTATGGATAAAATGTTTGAGAGGCGGTCCAATATCAGTGTACTAATCGGGAGGAATTTTCCTGAGACTGATTGACTAA
>CAJDSM010045215.1:0-11039 GCA_903981925.1 Ostrea lurida
ATACATTGTTACTTCGCCATTTTATATTACACTTACGACCAACAAAGCTGTTAAATGTAAGTTTGTTTGTATACTTTACTTCTATGCATTTCAGAAACACTACTTATTCTATCACAAGGTATTGCAAGTGTTAAGTTATTTTGTTGTTTTTGTGTGATGTCATAATCTACATTCCTGTGCAGATATTAGAACATACCCCTTCACTGTAACTTTAACCGTGAGCACTTTTCATCATGTTAATATCCGGAATTTCATGTTCGGTTTTAGATATAAACCATATCGTAAAATGGAAAGCTTACTTACAACATTTTTTTTTATTTACAGGTGATCGATGTGAGTCTAAACTCCAACTCTTATCCAGATTTTGTGGTGATTTGATCACAATAGAATCCTACAGAAAATTGAGCAACGTCGACATCGTGATTAAAACTGGAGACTCCTCCGGGGTCAGGGTTTTCAGACGAGGGGAACAGATTCATGATCTTTCGTATATAATGGAAAATGTTGAAATGGATGAACATCAGTCAATCAGAGAACATTTGGATTGTGTAGCAAATGATGTATCAATTCTCCGAGACTGCTATATTGAAATTCAGAAAACAGATAAATGTAAGGTATGCATATTATGTAATGATTATGGCCGTGTGTTTATATACATTCTGAGTTTCGATGTGAAAATGTAAATTCAGATTTGTCATTAGCAAGTTTTACTTCCCCAACTCTTAATAATCCAAGAAAGTATCCAACATGTATGCAGATAGACGAACCACATATGAATTGATACACTGTCTTGCTTGTCAAAAAGTCATGAATGATTCACTTAAAAATATCATCATACTAGTATGCTGCACTTATAATGGTTGGATGTATATTTTATGGAATATTAACTGCTCATCGAGTCATTTGCAAGTGATGATCCGCAAGAAAATAGGTGCACCGCATTGATCGAATTAGTAATTTATTCGGACGAATTAGTACTCCTTCCGAATAAATTTCTATTTCGTTCTATTTCGTTCAAACAAATTACAGTCGTCTGAGCGAATTTCTATTCCGTCCAAACCATTGCTAAATCTTCCGAAAGAATGTGCATTTCGTTAGGACATTTTGCTAATTTGTTCGAACGAATAATATTTCTTTTATTGTTGGCATTTCTACGCTGTCGTAAATTTTCACTACCACTCTGTTTGAAGTGCTGTAGAAAAGGATGTGCATGCCTAACCCGATGCAAATACCGAGCTCGAACAAAATGTCAATAGCAATGTCTTCATAAGATAAGGAAATATGTATTATATTTTTGTATATGCTACTATTCACATTTGGATATATTATATACTATACCATTCAAAATATTTATTAAAATCGATCTGTGTATACACGGAAAATCGATCATATTGATGCAATTTTTATCTTCTGTAATTTTAGGTGAATGGAACATTTCTAGATATTCCTGGTGATTTAGGCGGATTTGTGCTCTTTAAGGATTACTTGAGACTAGTAGGCTGTTTCATTTTCGTAGTGGAGATCAATGATATTAATGATATTCAGGTAAATTCATTTGTACACGTTTAAAGATATCTGAATAGTTAGTAAAACATGACAAAATATTGTTTCTTTGCAAATTTCTCTACAACATTTTACTGACTTTCTTGAGTTGATTGAAATTTGTGGACTAGTAAAGCTGATAGTGAGATATAAATTCAAAGGGATGTACAAAGAGCAATGTGTGTAGCTGAATTTTGTTTATATACTATATACTATATATGCCTTTTAGGGATGCGTTGGATGATATGTAATAAAAACTTGTCAATATTTTTTTTCTTGAGGTAACACAGGGATGTTCTCTACAATATTTGTAAATTTTATCACCACTTTCTAAGTATACGCGGGAAGTAATAAGCTTTCAATTACCCACATTTTGAAAATTGTGAATTTCTCGAGCTGTACATTTATCATGTCAACTGACATTGATTATCATCATGATTAGGACACCATTTCAGCATTTTTCGAGATATCTCTTAGATCTTTGAACACACATGAAACATACCTGCCAGATATTATAACATAAGATATGTCATCTCTAATGCCATCCAAACTGTTTGTATAAGATGTAAAATGGGTCAAGAATACTTTGCGTCATTTCTTTTTTTAATCAGCCAAATGGTATGATGATATAACGGACTATGCCAGACTGCAATTTTCTGTATAGTCCTGTTGTCAATTTTTTGTGACTTTCTCTGAAACTCTTATCAAAACTGCTATTGCTGAATATGGTCATTTATCAATCATTTCTTTTACCTATTGAAAATATTGGATGCTTTACATAAATCTTCAGAGGTCAAAAAAGGTAATCGGCAACATTATCTTGGATCTCAATCACATCACTCCTTTCCATGCTGGCAAAGTAATAGTCGTCCCGAACAGACAGTGGCATGTACGACGTGGAACTCTTCCGACCACACTCACCCCACCCCAGCCCAGGACTGAAATATCAGCCCTGGCTATCACAGATGCCATGCCTTTTATCAGCTTCGATAATGTGTTTGATTTCCGTTTCCTAAAGGTTTGTAAACGAAACAATTGACGTTATGTAAAGAAATATCTTGTTGTATAATGATCTTGATTTTCATTCAGCTTTGTACTCTACATTTTATAATTCATCGGTTTTATACAGGACAAAACTCAGTTTGATGATTTGGCCGAAAGAATCAAGAGAGAGGTTTTGGTTGGTGAAGATGATCAAATGAGGACCAATCTTCAGTAACATCTTTTCTTATTATTGCACTTACACATTTTTTTTTGAAAAACGACAGAAACAATCACTTCAAGTAGTTATATTTTGTACATGTATGTCAATAGCTTGTTCCGCGGAAAACAGAAATATAACACTGGATATATAATACATATTTAATTGTTAGATTCTTGCGAAAACTGGCGTCTGACGCTATCGAGAGCACATATGTAAAGAAAGGATTCACTCAAGCAGACAACCCATTGCATGAAGAAAAAGTACAGAAAGTCTCAAAAACATTGTCTGATATACAACAGGGATATTCCGAAGTAGGTATTTGATAATACCAATGAACATAACTCCATCTGCAGTTAAACACAATTAAATTTAATTTCAAATGAACGTTAAGCAAAAATAAAAACAAAAATAGAAGCGATATTAAGTCATTAGATGACTTGAATTTAGATGTTAATCTTCGTACATCGTCGTGCGTTTTTGCAATTGACAATTGGATAGTATTAACTTAGAGTTATTGTTTCAAGGAATGTGATCCCGCCTCTGACAAATCTGCCTCATATTGAAGCAGAATTTGTACAAAAAAGTTATGGGATAAAAACAAAGATCTTGCCGTGTCCTTCAGTCTTACATATAGGTACATGTTTATACATGTAGATGATGTGCTATGAATTAAAAATCAAAATTTTCACAATTATGTCCATTTGATATATCCCGACGAACTCGATATAAAGGACACCACATAATCTGACAGATCTGCTTCATATTTGGATATTTTACTTAACATTGACTCTAATGGCAGACTGACGACTACATTATATGATAAGCGTGATAACTTTAGCTTTGCAACTGTTAACTTTCCCTTTCTATGTAGTAGGGTTTTTATTGTTTTTATCACTTGTCTTTTGGTTGGTTTTCTTGTCTTGCGCCAGTTATGTAAGAACTACTCCAGGACCTTTGTGGACATAACGTTGGAAATGTCCAACTAAGACTACTTGCAGATTTTACATTCTTATTTTTGGTAAGTGACATATTTTTATACTTACAATTTCCTATAGGTATTTGCAAAATAACCTTCCATTTCACATTCACTAAATAATGAAAGAGTGAGTAAAATAACCACTTATTTATAGAAATCAGCTTAATATTTCTATCTACAATGCCTATACTTAAGGCATATAAATCAGTTAGTGTATAGCTTAATTGTCAAAATTATTTATAACTTTATTTCAATTTCGTTGGAACTTTGATAATTACATTTGATTCTGCTTATTTAGAATAATTTCTTACATATTGCAGAAATCTAGAGATCTAGAGATAATTTAGGATACCGAAGCTGTATTTTCTGAGGGAAGCTTCTTCCAATAAAAAAAGGTACGTTTAGACAGTACTGTATTTCAATCTATCAATTACTTTTATAACTATTTAGGGGAGAAATACTATTGTTGATACATCGAATGAGACTGCGCCTATTCACATTCTACCTGTTCTCCATCATAATTCTTCAGAATGAGTGTGAGACAACCCCCATATCTGCTACACTTCTTAGACTCACACACCTGAACTACAACATCTCCGCCTAGCGTGCTCCTCATCTCTTCAACTACAACACTCTTGCTCTCTCTCTCTCTCTGCCGGATGTGACCGCTCAGCACCCAGGCCTGAGCTCCTACTTCCCATCTCCAACCTCGACCGTCGCATGCTCTTCGCTTTGTCGGAGGTCCCGTTGTCACGCTTTACCGCTAATACACTAGATTTGTGTGACATTACACTATTCAGTTTATTATATATTATGATCGCGCCTATGATAAGCTACAATCGTATATATCGTGACGTTCATGTCGTTTTTGGTATCATTTATGGAAATCAGAGAGTGTAACAGTGCGTGTTATTAGATTGTAGGCTTCTATATACACAATCAGAGAGTGTGAACTTTCCGCTTCCCTTCCTTTAACCTACCGTTTGTTTTCCTTTCCCGTTAAATATCTTCTTTCGTCTTTGTGAGCTTATATTATTTCAGGCGTAGCTAACTTAATGTGCGCCGCTAATATAACAGTTCATAACACAGAATTCCTGTAGTACCCTATACAATAGCCTTTACACACGTTCAATCAATCCTGTCCAGACGGGTGACACTACTAATTATCTTTTATCTACTCACGACTACCTATATTCTACTGACATCTCCATCGATAAGACTCGCATGGATTGCATTTGGAGGATCATTTGCCAGCAATGATTTGAATTTTGTGTTGTACATTAGTTGTCCCTGGCATGATGTTTCATTTAGGTTGATCGCATTTTCCAGTTAACTTTGGAAAAGTTGTAACATACATTCAGACGCATCTTATAAGAATGATATTTTAGAAACATCTGTTGAGGAGAGTCACGTTTGGGGGAAACGCGGAACTTGGTTAAATATCATCGATTTGTTGATTGCAGTAGCGTATCATCGCCTGAGATAAAAACGCTTTCATTTGTTGATTTACAGAAACATTGAGAATTGTTATCAATAGAAAAACTTCCGATGGGATTAACCACCCAGGGTGTCAACGGATGAGTTAAGTTATTTTGAGTGCGTTCACTAAGTTTTTGTTATTGTCTTCCATTTGACGACGTCGCGATCAAGAATTGGAGTAACTATAGTTGCCAATAAACTCGCCCATTGGTCAAATGATTGCCTTACTTGTTTCTACTAATCGATAGGCTGTTCTTAATACCTGACTGTTAACATATGGATTATTCTTGCTTACTTCAATACAAAAAGCGAAAGTAACATTGTGTCAAACGTAATCATAATCCAATCATAAAAACAATACATCTATAGTGTCAGTCTCATTATGATCCTATGCAATAAGCGACACGCCCACGAGCGAACACAAGCATATGGTATGCTATCATGCAGGCAGATGGCGATGAGAGAACCAATGCCGCAACTTCTCTCGCTATCCTGACGGTCACACCCGCCGTGAGCCCTAGTCGAAATAAAGTAAACGGGATTACCCGTAGTCAAATCTAGTAAGGAAAATGCAGTCTAACAAAACAATTGGCTGAGGTGGTTGATCGGCATTGAGCAGGGGAAGTACGCTCCTTCTAGACTCCCTTTTCCCATTCGGGGTGTATCAAGGAAAACTATTTTAGCCCCAACTGTTATTTTGAACTGTGTTTGAGGACGTTGATGTTATCATTTACCCCTTTCTTTCCCCCCATGATTACAAACCATGTCATTTCCACCATGTATAAAATTCGTTATTAAACAAGAGGCATGAGCGTCACATAGCACAATGTTTTGATTTCTTAATCCCACTTAAAACATCCAAAATATTCCCAAACAGGCTGAATATAAAATCACAAAACAATGGTATGTCTCAATACCAATTTGTGTAATATTCTGTTTCTGGAAAGGATTTAAATGCATCCTCATAAGATATCGTTTAGAGCAAGGTATTGTCTTTAGATATAACACACACCCACACTCTCTCTCTTCTCTCTCTCTCTCTCTCTTGCTCTCTCTTCTCTCTCTCCTCATCTCTCTCTCTCTCTCTGCTCTCTCTCTCTCTCTCGTCATCATTCTAGTGGTATAGAGTAAAGCACCGTTTCAAAATTATGATACTATGTAATTATATTTCACACAAATTATATGACTTTTATTATAAGCCTATATGTTGTCTTGGTAAACAATAAACTGAAGGGTTTTCAATTATAACAAATACATACACAATTTAGACGACTTATTTCCAACATGCATGTAAAATGACTGCAGTAATACCCCAGCATCGCCACTGAATAGCAAGTTTTGCATTGTGAGCCCAATAAAGCAAATAGTACCGCACGAAAACAGAAAACAATGCATTGCATGTTTATCACTTATTGCAATATTTAATACGTATGATTTGTTATAATATTCAAATGCAACGAAGATATATATAATAGCGCACTTTTCTCTTTGTCTAAATCATATGAAAGAAGTCCATCAGAAGTCAAAGACTTCGAATAATATGTGCGTTTATAGGGAACTTACACCCTTTCGTAAAACGCATTTCTGCGACACGCCACTATTTCTTAAGCCTGATGTAATTATACTCGCCCGAAGTCGGGGTCGCCCTATAAGTCGGGTTTGTTTTTGAGATTAATTTTGAAGGATTTGCCATTGAGCCCACCTATATGTCTTGGTTACAACTTTTCGCCAGAATTGGTTTGCAATTTTCAGATCAAAAAATAACAATGACTATGCCCCTGTATCAAAAAACCAATTTGTAAAATTGACTGCCGATATTAATTTTTTCTCTCCCAAAAAATTCCAACGATCATTCAATTATCTTTATATTAACCCATTCATATATTCTTAATATTTCTATATCCGGACTAAGTTTTCCAGACGATGATTCTGATAGTGCCGCTGTAGTTGTTTTCAAAATTTGCTTCACTTGCATGATCTCCGCCCGACTAGAAACAATATCTACTCTCCATCACGATCCGTCCTATAAGCTCCGACTAAAACATTCTGACCAAACTCTTTGCTCCCGACTTATAGCCCGCCGAGATATACGGTACGGTTACGACATATTTTACTACCCTTAGTAAAACTTGGACAGCGTGCTTATACCAATTTGCATACATACAAAGCTCATGCAACGATGAACGTCACCCGTTGTATTTGCGACGCTTTGGCTGCAAATTTCTACTTTTCTGTCCCCAATAACGACTCTAGAACATGAAGCCCCTCATTCGAAAGATATGATATTCTGTGCCACATGATGATACTGCGGTTGTGTTTTGGCTGAGAAACGGAATATGAAAACCAACAAGAAGATAGAAAAACGTTTGATCCACATAGCATACTAAGTTAATATCATTTTTCTTACCTCATCATTTTCATCACTTCTGTAAGAACATCTTGAATATCGCAGTCGATCTTCTTCTGAGCTCAAATGAGAATAACAATGTTTATATTTCATCTTGCAGTTTTAAAGGGATAGAGAGGAAAAAACAAAGCAGAAAGTTAATGCCCGGAAAATTTTGCTAGCAGGTTCCTAAAATGATTTGTCAATTTCTGGAAAAAACAAGATCCTGGCATAGCATAGTAAGAATCATATCAAAATTATCTAGCCGACAACAATTGCACCACGTAAGTGGTCAGTTAAATTATATAAACATTTTGTTCCACATTAAATCTTGTTTCGTTATGCTCCTCCGCATCTGTTTGAATCAGAAAGTTAAAGTGTAAATAAAACACGCAGCGAGAAAGATATAATTGTATCAAATCCGTGAAGTAAACAGATGAGTAAAATTTAATCATAGTCCCAAAAACATCAACTAACGAAACCGGTGATTGGGGCACATGAGAGAGGGCCAAGGATCAACGGATCCTGTAGGGAAGTAAGTATACCCTCTAACCGTGATCACCCCTCACAGAAAGCCATTTAGATCAGAAACCAAGGTAACAAGAATATAACCGTATATCACATCATAGTTGAAAATAGACACGACAAATCTTGAAACAAACAATCACTTCAACATTTTGAACTTAGTGATAAATTAGTAATCGCAAACAAGGTCATTATAAGCGACCGTTTAGAATTTGTGAAACATAACTTTAAGCGAGATTCCTTTATGCAACCAGCAACATTCATTTTTTCTATCTTGCCAGTGTTGGACTCGCTTAAAAAATCCATCGATATGCACGCCATCTCTGTGCTTATCGACATCAACTGGGAGAACATTCACACCATACAGACAGCAGGTACATTACTATATAGAAAAGCGAAAGTGACGATTGCATAGTTAAATCATCACACTAATATAAATGTAGTGTCGTTCTTCTATAAGATCAATATTAAGTTAGAATATGGCAATATGCAGGCGCATTTTATTCTTAACATTCGTGTTAAGCGTTAAATCATAATCCAAAAAACAGATACAAAATCGAGAGTTAGGACAACATGAACCTCCGACAAAAGTGAACGGCCAGGATACGGCTGCCATGGAGGACCAAGCATCTGCTGCAGACCTGTCACACCCCACAGTGAGCCCGAGCCCCGAAACAAAGCAAACGGGATGAACCGGTAAGTTTCAAATCTAGTAGGAAAGTAACATCTAACAAAGGGTATGAAACAAAATCAAGTCACTCATATGACTTAGTGATATTTTGTATCGCAAAGCACGTCATTCTATCAGCGACCCGTAGAATTGCGGACATGATGTTGCATTAAACCGAGCATTCATTTATAGCCCTTGGCAACGATCAACTTTTGTTAGGTAGTTGCGCCCTCGCTTCAAAAAAAATCCCACCACGCGATAGCATGCTCTTGCGTATCAAATAAACTGGGAGATATAAACACCATAACAGGTGATAATATACTGGACAAAAAAAGTTAAGAGATCATGATTTTGAATAGTTAAAAAATTGGTAGATATTTCTTTAAATAAATACATGTTACATTGATCACTCCTTCGAGTATATTATTGATTGATCGTGTTTACCTGCTGAAGATTGCTGAAATCGCGTACTTAACTCTGAATCGCTTGTGTGAAATCGGACCACAGGCTCACAAAACAAGATGTTTCTTGGTATCTACGCGCGTATCAACCACAAATCGTGTCTCACTTTGAAGTTGGTGGGACTTTTCGATATCTTGGTTGCGTGACTTTGAACAATTCAACAGCCATGCAGATCGTCCATTTACCGAGCGTGGAAGCACGCTCAGGCCGTAGGTCATGGTCCCATCTGGTTGTGTTCAGGAACTGTTGCCGCACACTTTGTGTCCCAAAGTGTCAATTTCTCGATTATGGAATCCAGCTTCCATCAGACTGGTGCTTGTGCCTGAGAGACCACGTTCGGGTCCGTCCGAGTCATACTACCCTCCCAGGGACCGGTTAGCTTGGCCCAATATGTCTAAGCGTCAAAGGTCCAGAGTGCTGGTCAAGCTCAATAGGAGACTTGAAACAGCAACAAGGGTGCGTGAACGCACAAAACTGTTATCGTAACAACTACACGATGCGCCAAACATTTAGAGGCTTTCCGGGCAGCGGTCCGCCCCAAACAATTGACTCGCAAACCACAGAACCAGCAAGACTACAATGGACACGAAAATCACGTAACTGGCCAATTGCGTCATCTGACCCCTGTTCTTTTGTGAATTGATAGTCGCACTTTTGTTAGACTTCATGATGGGACGTAGCGGGTTTGGCGTATGCATGTACCATATGCTGATTGTTGCTGTTTGCTGAGCACGATCGTTTTGGCGGTGTTCAGTTGAGGTTGGCAGTGGTATCAGTATAAACCGGAACAGGACTGACTTGCCACAAAGCGTTATCGCAGGCAACCTACGGGCATCCGATTACCGATATGCAGGATTCTAGATCCCCATCGTCAACCGTATGCCGGTGCTATCGGCGATGACTTTTATTTTGCATGGATGATAATGCGCGTTCCTCACCAGGAGTAGAGTTGTTACGACTATCTGGAAATAACTGAGACTATCGAGCGAATGATACGGACAGCAGCCCTCTCTCCCGACATCTTAACCCGATTAAACATCTGTTTTGGGAAAAGCTACAGCAGGCAGTTTCATGCCCTTCCAGCAGTGCTTCCGAGAAATTGTGAGGAACTTGCTCTGGTGCGTCTGCGTGACGGCGTTTCTTACAGAAAGGGGTTATAACTAGGAGCAGAACCCACTATTATCAACGTCGCTCGTATCACACATGAGGTGCCTTACGGCACTTAAGACTGATCCTGCTAAAGAGTCATACAAGTGTATCCCTTGTGGTCGCGCTGTTACTATTACTCAGACCGGTATACATCTACCACAGTATGTTCATTCTCACAAGTGTGTGAGACTATACCCGAACTCTACTGTTCAGCCATTCGTATGCTATGCACTCCCCTCGCCCCTGTCTCATACCTAACATTGTATCAACTGCTGTGGTCTGTGCCTTCTATGTCCAGTCCCTCCATCGCGGAAACCTGATATCCGCCGAATGGTGAGGCAGAATACGGCAGCATATACTTATACAATTACAGTAATGTCATAAGCATTCTGTTGTTAGAGCGTCGAGCGATGCTACATCTTTGGATAAAAAACGATATCTCATGTGATCGTGATATGAGTGTATATATTCAATTAAGGAGATACAACAGCCTGATTAGAATGCACGTGAGAAAATTTGTTGATCTACTCATTCTGGTGTGTAAATGCTATAGCACGGCACGTCTAGACCTAAATCCCTATATGATATCCATCTTCATACTTGATTAATGTTTTTGTCTTCCACACTATATCCTAAGTATGACTAG
>CAJDSM010045218.1:0-12433 GCA_903981925.1 Ostrea lurida
ATGAATATAAAAATAAGTCTGCCAATAATAGTGCTAATATTCGTAACACTTTACTCAGCAATTAATTATCTCAGCCCCCTGACCTTTGATATCCATCATCAGCGGGTTGTCCCATATTGTGGGCTCCGATTTCAGACCTGTCCGACACCTACTTTCTGTTTACCGACTTAGAATATTTTCCAGTGTTCTTCTTAATAGTGCAAATTTTCGTAACACTTTACTCAGCAATTAATTATGGTAGCCTCATGACCTTCGATATCCATCATCAGCGGGTGGTCCCATATCGTGGGAACCGATTTCATACCTTTAAGACACCTACTTCCTGTTTACTGAACATATTTACAGCAACCCGGCCATTTCTGTCTTTGACGCATTTTTAATGTTTACAATGATTGACTAAGGTATTTCTAATAGCAGTTTTTGAAATAATCGTACGTCCGACCGACCGAGACGCATAAATAATGCCACGGGCGAACACATTTCTTTGCAAAGACTCCCGACCGGACGGGTTAAAATTTTCGCAGAGAGAAATTTAGATAATGAAGATGCAATACTTCGACATTTCTATGATTAAGATCGAAGATGTAAATTAAGTTTTAATCATATTATCGCTTGAATAAGATAAGATAATTAGTATACCAACAAAATATCTTGCTGGGCTAGTGACACTCTGGCAGGGCTAACAAATTTTACAAGTAGTAAGCCCTGCATGTCCAGCTCATTTTACAGCGAGTTTCAAACACTGCTAATGGTCAGGAAAATTTTTAACATCATATGTTGACTTCCAAGTGAGATACAGCACTTACATTTTTTGTTATATAAACAAGGCCCGGCGCCATGTTTTTTGCCTACATATATTGAATATGCTACTAAACGTTCCATTTAAAGCAGTTTTTTTTCAAATTAGAAGTTCATTCTAAACACAATTAAACAGTTGTCTAGTGTTTCTCACATCTCATATTGTTTTAAACATGATATTTTCTACGAAGCAATCTTTTTGTAAACATGAACAAGGCTCGAGCCTTGTTTACATGCGAAGATTTGTGAGCGCTGTATCTTAATTGTAACTCAACAACCGACTTTCAAATTTGGCTGACCGCTAGAAATAACTTGATTAAGCATTTTAAACATCAAAATTGGCAATCTAAAATTTGAAAACATGTCCATGTCCCTTTAAATTTATAAGGTTTCTGATATATGCATCGGAGATTAAGATATGTCCAAACCATCACCTCTGGGAAAAACATGAAGCCATGATAGGGGATCACAGTCAATCGTGTATTGCTTACCAATATGTATAGTTGCTGCTCATGGAAATAAGTGCATATTGTTATTGTAATACAGGGGATATAGTTATATTGTGGGGGAAATGCCATAATATATCATGATTAAAATTTTTATTAGAGGATCAATTCTAGCGGATAAATTTAGCTCTCATTGATAGAATGACATGTCAAATTGTCTGACCATTGATATAACAGATTGATGAAAATTGCATTCCATTGATATATTTGATTTGTCACAAAAGCGACCCATTCCAACGGCACGTCTGTGTATACCAAGATCTAGGAAGAGACACCCCAATATCCTCATCCCCGGGTTGTGGGCTCTTAAGGCAGCATCAGCGATACATTAATTCTCCACCCATATCTCCACCCAAATCTCCAAGCCTCTTATCCACCGGGTCCAACGGAACATTTGGAATGTTAGTTATGCGCTGACCTGAGCGTTGATTTTGCACCGCTACGGCAGTGAGATCAGTTCATTTTCAATTTCTACAAAAATGATCCATTGTCTGATGAAATTTGTTACGGCACAGACGGAAGGGATGATACAGATATCTTAAACAAACATCATACATGTAGTCCCCAAAAACATACATACAAAATCGAGTATAGGGTAATACGGACCAGAGACAAAAGTGAAGTGTGCCCGTAGTCGAAACAAAGTAAACGGGGTTACCCGTCGTCAAATCTAGTACTAAAATGACAGTCTAACAAAGGTTATGAAACAAATCAATCAACATATGACTTAGTGATAATTTGTAACCGCAAACAAGGTCATTATAGCGACCATATAATTTGCGAAATGATGACTTTAAACGAGTTTCGTTATAACCCTGCAACAAATCTTAAACTATTTTAAGCAGGGCTTTCTTATTTTGTATATATATTCCTTATGAAAAGACCTTATTGCTACTTATACCTTGGTCTTAGTATTTTTATTTTTCCTTTTTTAAAAGGGACATATTCAATATTTCCTAAACTATTCAAAACTGAGGTTTCATATTATTTCAGATGGCAGGGTCTTTAATTTCGTACCATGATGTTTTCTTTGTGACCTTTGACGTATCCAGAACAACAAGGTGGTGTTGTTCATATTGGTGTTGAGGCATACATGTGTTATATAAAATAGTATTCAGATATTGTTGATCCTTTTGGGCAAGGTTGAAGCAAGGAATGTGCAACAATAAAGATTGATGAAAATTCTTTTCAAAATCATAACTGCTGAACAAGGCTGGGTCATGGTCACTACAATGAGTGATATGCCCCATGGGACTCGTTTAATTGGAGTGTTTTAAACACGTCATTTACCTTCTTTAAATCCAGTGTCTAAAGTGTTATTACACAATTGAATATGATTTACTTTCTCAATAGTCCAGTCAGTCTGTGAATAACCTTAATCTAATTGCAACTGGATTTGTATAATAAATTTTTATATGTTTGTATGTTTAAAAGAGATTATTACGTATAGTATATAAAAATGTCTTTTAAAATCGGAAGGTTTCTAAGTTGTTCTTTGGTGGTAAAAATCTCAATCATTGAGAACTATTAGTATTGTTCAAAATGGACTACAGTAAACGCAACGGAGATAATTATGACAACAGTATATTGAATTGGTTTTGCGTCAGATTGAGATATTGTACTAATATCAACTGTATGATGTGTAAGAAGACGATAATTCTAGGCTAGTACGTGTAATACGTATAAAACATGATATATATATATACAAATAAGAGAAACCTCAGATATTAATTATGATAAAATGTAGTATGACTTCATCACATTTCCTGCCACTGCTTTTATAGCTTTGTTCAACTCAGTAAAATACATTTAGGTATGTAATGCCTTAACTGCCTTATTGTGTCCATTTGTTATTTATTGATGTGCTTCTTTCATAATGCGATGTGCATTTATCATTGTGATGTGCTTTTGTCATTATGTGATGTGTTTTTATCATAATGTCATGAGCTTTTATCAATATGTCATGTGCATTTATCATTGCGTGATGTGCTTTCATCATTGTACAATGTGCTTTTATCATTATATCATGTGCATCTTAAGTCTGTATTTGATTTTATCATTATAGTCCGAGCGATTTGTGAAAAAAATGCTCAGAAGGTGATAAAAGCATGACATTTTGCACATATCCTCTTTAGGTCATTCCAATATTAAGTATTAGAAGTGGACCCAATCGAATAACACAAAATGGCGGCTTTTTGGCGGCCATTTTGAAAATAATGCAACAAAATTATGACTAAATCAGACAAAAAGTAATTAAAAATAAACATCTTCAACACCAGACATAGCTCACCAGCTTAACTTGCAGTCGGCCATCCAGTCAAGTAGTGAGACTCTGAAAGAGTGGACAAAGAACATGCTCATTTGGCAACTCGGTCATTCCCGACTCTACTTATGTTTATCCCAAGCATTGTTACAGTTGTATTATTGAGCAGAAGACCGTGTTTGCAGGTCTTTATGCTCTGGAGGAGAGACCAAAACTTAGTTCCAAAACAGCCTCTGTTGAGTAGATGCTATATTCCAGCATTCTTGCCGAAGTGTCCCTCAAAGCCAAAAGAACGCCAAGTAGGGGGGGGTTTAAGGGACCCTTTTCAAGACCTGGACTTCAGGAACATTTTCGGAGAGTTGTTGGATAGATACAGCGTATTCATAGCTGCTCGGAGGGACTGTAATGTTCCCCATCATACCTTGCTTCAGATCAGACGTCCCCAATTTGTATTAAGTGCAGAAGCGTAAGTTGAATTTAAGGGTTATTCTATGTCATCGTCTGATTACCTACAGGGTACCCATTAGTCAGGAAAAGCTTTCTCGCTGCAAGAATCAACTGGCGTGCTCCTTAGGAGGAATGTGTATTGTCGCCTGGAGGCGCAAAGGGCAGATGATTATACAACCAGACACTCAGGACACGTGAAACCAGGGCGCCGGAGGAAGTGCAGGCGGTGCGTTTTAGGCACCCACCCTTTTCCGAGGACAGTAGAGAGGATATGGGATCGGATTGTGGAGGCTGATAGCAGCTTAGAGGTTTAGGAATGAAGTGGGCTCATGGGAGGATCCCTAGAGATAGGGATTCCAGGGGAAGGCGATCGCTGCATCACCACTGGCAGTTGAAACACTCAACGAGGTATCAGTGCAATTACGGGGTCAGAAACCTACGTGCAGGGCCCGTGGTGGATACTAGGCAGAAATTAGCATTACTGGGGAATGAGTGGATACAATGCTGGCCCATTTCCATCCAAGTAGGGATGAATGTACAATAGGCTAAACTGTATGTGGCTCCTTGAAGGACTCCATGTTGCTTGGTACATACTTCCTGCGAGAATGTAAGCAAAATTAGACCTGGGGCATAGAATGTCTCTCCAGGGGGGATGAGAAAAGACTACTTTTTGCAGAGCGAACTCCCAGGACAAGGCTGGGGCGATGTTATCTCAGAAGCAGAGATGGGGTAATCGTTAATCTGTAATCGTAATCAGATGCAATTGATTACTTTTTTACAAGATTGAATGTAATCTTTTAGATTACATGTAAGTTGTAATTGTAATCTATTTCATAATTTTACCCTGTAATCATGAATACATTGGAATTACTGTTTGATATACTTGCATTGAGTTCGTAATATTTTTCATGAAATTTTTATTATCAAACAATTTTCCTCAAAGCTTTTCTTATTAGTATAATGCCCTAATATTCAGTTGCATTTATTCCTTTTGTATTTTTTTTATCATAATTTAAAGGTGGATGAAGCTATATCACTTATAGAGAGCACAGAACAGCTTACGATGTGTTGGTGATCTGTTTTATTTACTTTAAAGTTTTAATTATGGTGGCAGACCCTATTGATACACATGGTATCCCTCGTGAGAAATCTACCTGAAGGTGTTGGTCTCCATGTTTTTAAACACTTTTTAACTATATTTTGTTGGAAACTAAAGTGAAAATTACTGTGTTTCATTCTTTCCTCTTTTGGTTTTAGGTCAAAATAAAAACAGAGTCCTATTGTTTATAACAATGGTATGGACATCATGACAAAAATGACTTCAATAGATCATCACACCAGCGGAATGCTTTTTAAACAGTTTTACTTATGAGCAATGGAGTATAGTTAAATAAACCAAATCTCACTTTGTTAAACTATTTCTATGGCTATTGCTTCTGAGGGCCACACAGGAAAGTGTGCACAAAAATCTAAGTCAAATTTAAACACATAAATTCCAAACCTCGTCATTTCTGAATTGTTTGATGAAGCTCATATCAACATACCACCTGATGCTACTGGATAATATGATTAGACCCAAATAAACTGTTTCTTCAAGAATCACTGTTGATGGGTGGAGCTTATCGTACATGGTCAATGTTATTTATCTGGAATTCTACCTGACCAAGTAAGCTATACACAAAAGTGTCCAAGGGCTGTATGAAGGGTTTCTTGTGGTCATATTATTTTGTATAATGGTGATATCTCTAACAGTAGCTGACACACACGGCAGTCTAAACCCCTTTCCCTTCGGCTCAATGTACAATGTAAAGCTTATTCATTATGGATATAAATAATTTCGATAAGTTGTGTTGTAGGAATCAATATCAATTCTATGTAAGAATAAAAAAAATATGGATAGGGTCTGGCCACTCAATGTCGACAGATTTCTTTCAATTTTCACGGTATCAACTTCACTTGCACTATCTTACACAATTTAAATCTCATAACCAAATTCCTATCATCCGTTGCATGGAAACCGACACCGCCTATGAAGGCCGATTTTGCGCTAAATTTAGGTCATTTATCCAAATTAGGTCATTTTTTTTAAAAGAAATGCAAGATGAGAATGCAGTTTAGTAGGAGTCCCCCAACACACAATAGCATAAAGTCACTATTCAAATCACTAGGTAACTATTGATAGCTTTAGTACTCATATATCACTTATTGAATTTCTCAAATTTATTATAGTACTTCTAGAACTATTAACTTCAGTTAAGTAATCAAATTGATTTTAGAGGGTAATTTGGATTGAAATACCCCTATTTTCAGCTCCACTGGCAAACAATTACAACTTAAGAAATATAAACACAGAAGCCAATAATAGATATTAGTGAAAACATTTCAACCCCAGAGACCTATGGATCACAAGTCCATTGGATCCATTTCATAAAAGTATGTTTTTGCCCCCCCCCCCCCCCCCCGTCAAGTAACTTTTTTTTGTCATGTCACATAATTTAGAAGTTTGCCCCCCCCCCTTTAGTGTTTTTAGAAGTCCCCCCCTTTTTTTAGAAGTTGCCCCCCCCCCCCCACATCAGAGATTTTTAGAAGTTTCCCCCTCCTACACCCACTTCAGTGTTCGATTAGCTTGTTTTGTTTTGTTTTTGCATGTCACATTATTCAGATGTCCCCCCCCCTATATTCAGCAATATTTAGTAGTTGCCCCCGCCCCCTTTCAGTGAAGTCTTAGAAGTTTGCTCCCAACATTCACTGATTTTCAGACCACCCCCCCAAGGTTTTTTTTACATGTCACATTATTCAGAAGCTTGCCCCCCCCCCCCCCCCTTTCAAAAACAGTCCTCAGTCCTATGCCTATTCATTTTGCTCTTATATGAAAGATATGCCTTTCATAAACTAAACGTTGTCCTATAACAAAAATTATTCCAAATGTTTGGAATATTGTTCCAAAAATTCACCAAATGGATGCATATTGCATTGTTTAACTATTCCCCCCAAGTCAAAGTGCACTGTGTGTGTGTGTGGGGGGGGGGTAATACATTATGACACTTAAATTGCATTACAATTCAAGTTAACAGTGTAGAAATCTATAGCCATGCATTTTGTAAATATTTTCAATGAAATGTTGATTTGGCAGACAATTTCAAACACATTGGTAAAGTCATGCAGTTCATATTCATCCTGTATGTTATGAACTGGTTTTCTATCATGTGATCATTTTATCATTGTATAAGCGCTTACAGATATATTAAAGATGGAAGATTCAGCATGAAATTTCTTCAAAATTTATTCATTATCTATGTCTTGATAGGGACATGCAATGTCCGTGTACTTAAATTAACAGTTTAGATTATAAAGGTACATGTATATATTGCACAACATCCATGGTTCTGGGATCACAGCTATCCAAGTCCCAAATGTGCAGTAGTCCTGAATCTTGATTATAAGCTATAACTTGATCACAAACTTTTCCCAATCTTTGAAGTTGTGGGGTCCGGGAGATGTAATATATGCCACCATCACTATAAATGAAGTACCTATTTAAAATATATATATATATATATTATATATATATATATATCAAATACGAAAAGAAAAAAAAAAGGTGGAAGTAATCAGACTTTGTCTTTACAAATGTTGCCTGGTATTAAAACAAAAACAAAATTTATATTAACCTTTCTTGAAAAATTATAATGCAAGCTGCTGCTGAACTTGTCGACTTGAAGCCAATTCCAATCTGCACTGGCCTACACATAATGCCTAGAAAAAAGGTTAATCATAAATTATATTTACACAGTTATGAACTGTGGAGACAAGTTTTGAATTTTAAAACTGTGTGTCTTGATGCACTTTGTGGGAAATTAAAGATACTATATTTTAAAAATCATGACAGATGTTTTCATAAACTGCTCATTCTATTTTCATAGTTGTTTACTTTGCCAATTTGGGTAACTTAACTCTTAACTTGAGTATACATGTAGGCTTGTGATTGTACATGATGTTAAAAATGAAATGGGAAGTAACAAAGTATCAAACGTAATCATAGTCAACAAAACACATTACAAAATCGAGTGTAGGGAAACACGGACCTTCGACGAAACGAAGGCAGGATTAGGTCATGGAGGAGTAAGCATCCTCTTGCTGACCGGTCACACCCGCCGTGATGCCTGTTAGTCGAAAAAAGTAAACGGTGTTACTGTTCTCAAATCTAGTATGAAATGACAGTCTAACAAATGGTATGAAACAAATCAGTCAACATATGATTTAAAGGTTCGTTAGACCTATATGCTTGTGTGAAACATGAAACCCAGGTTTGATATATATTTCTTAGGTAATAAAAATTTCAAAAAAATTAAGAGAAATCTCATGTTTATATGCTGTTGTTTGTTGGTTTTTTTAAATCAACCTTTTGGCACATTTATTTGAAAATTTGGAATATTTAATTCTCCGAACATTGAATAGGATACTTCTTGTTAATCAGGACCGTCCTACCTTTTTGTAACACTCCGTCCAAGACGCACTATATATCAGTCAGCCTTCTGTTTCCCAAGTCCTTTTTTTTTTGTTTAAATTCTAACACGATGTGATGCGGTAAACTGTGGAATCCATAACATTACACTTTTTCTACGCTGACAGCTAGCCTTATCAAAAGCGTATTGGCAATTTGTAAGCCAACAAACTGGATTTCATCAACACAATCATATAGATGAAGATGAATGGCAATCAATTAAGTGAATGAAAAGTGTCTAATTGAGAACAAACGTCTGAAAAACACCAGCGCCATACTGTAAACAAATGTAAACTGGTCCGCCTTTTGAGTTACGCAATCAACGGGATACCAGTTTATAGAGCCTTCATTATCTACAATACTAGAGGGTGTCACAAAGGCAATAACTTTGTACTGTATATTGCTCTGTGTGCCATATGAATACTAGCTTTATAGATTTGCCTTTGGTTGCTCCATAAATGTTTAAGTAGATGATTAGACAAGTTTATTGCGATATAGATTTACACTGAACATTCCGCAAATTATATATTTTTTTTTCATCTAAAATGCACAATTTTAACACATGTATATACTAAAAAAATTATTTGCATTGAATTCAAGGGTTGAATAATTATAAAATAAAAATAAATAAATAAATGCTATAACTACTCATCAATTTTTTTTCTGTTGTGTTTGTTTATAAATTTTTTAAGAAATATTTGAAATACAAACATATTTGCTACGCCTATGTTAAGGATGCTTTCATGGCACCGTTACTAAGTAAAACTTTTGCATGCTATTTTTGTTGTATACCTATCTAATATTAGCTACGCAAGTTTCCATCAAAATCTATAACATACGTGGGCCACGAATTTTGATTGTTACAGAGAACCAGCTTAAGGAGTTTTATCACGGATTTCAAACGTTTCCAGGAGTATGCCAGAATTAACATTCTATATTACTAATCTAAAACACAGCACAGTTCATTTTAAAGGCAATTAAAGCCGTAATTAGTTGTAAATACGCCTCAAAGTTAGGACCTCGCAGTTAATTTTTCGTTAATGAGATAGCGGGTCACGTGGTCACTGTGACGTCAATGTGTCAATTCTTGATACTGAGCTGATCGTATTATTATCGTGAACGCTCGAAGTTTAACGGTAATAAATCAACTCTAAAACATGGAGAGAGGAAATTTATGACAATCGATGAAATCCTGCTTTAGTAATGAACATTCGATCTACATTTTGAACCTCTAGCAGTCAATAATAACGAAGAAAATACGCCTACTAGTGGCGACGATAGCGAAGCCTCTACATCGCGGTATACCCAGGTATAATCATGTTAATTTCAGCATAGCACGAGATTTTGTTCATGAAGTTAAGCAGACTCGATATTTCCTTTGTGAAAACTTAGAAATAGTCGATGTTAAAAAATAAAATAAAAAAATATAAACTATCGTGTAATTTGATGGTTGCTCAGCCAGGCACCGGTGATATACGAATGTACGATATAAGGTCATAAAACAACATCGTTATTGTCAAAAGGAGTATGTTTGAGTGTCGTATTAATTTAGAGCTCTGTCTGTAAAAACAAATGCGTTAAATTGAATTAAAATTCATACATTGTTGCATGAAGTAAGATGGGTAACAAGTGGGTCGTTTTACTGCAAAAGACAGTGATATCATCAAGAGTTTGGTGAAATATTTACACACCCTGTAAACGCGCGATCGTTAACGCGGAAGCGATCGGCAACGCGGATTGTTTATTTTTCGTATTCCATGGAGATGAGGTGAGGAAAAATGAAAATATCTTATTTTCCATATTTGTTTAACGAATTGTCGATTATGGGCAATGGATAAATTCATAGTATGGTTTTACATTTTGCATTTATTGCAGAACAAAATCATTTTCTGTTTTCTTTCAATTTTCCATTGATATTTCCAATAAAACGTACCATGCCACTAATATATAAGTAATATTTCACATTTATAGGATGAAACAATTTTTTTAAATAGATGAGTTAATTCTCATCTGATAATGTTGCAATTGATCTTTTCTTAAGTGTACATCATATCCCACAATTTTGAAATAACGATTTGATTTGCATCTCTCTGATGAATTTATGCGATCGGCAACGACATAATAAGCGATCGTAACAACCCAGTGTACTTGAGATGCATGCAATCGTACAACTATTAGAAGAAATTGTTGTCAACATAATAAAATATGTCACACTAAATCTGTATAGTCGTCATAAACGTATAAGGACCCTATTGGAGAATAAGCACCAGTGCTTAAAATGTCTGCCAAGTCACAAAATCAAAGGGATGTCAACCATTTCTAATCACTTGTATCTACTGAGTTGTACGATTGCTGTTCTTTGCATTGTACGATCGCTTTGTGAACAATTTTTGTTGCGTTGCCGATAACCTCTACTATGACATTTTTCAATGAAAAAAATATAGTCATAAACCCTGACGAATACACTTTTTTGTTAATGTATATAGAGTTATAAACATCTTGATTTGTAAATCAATATGATTTTGGAATAAAGTGGAACATGAAAAAAATAAATGACATAAAACAGTAAAGAAGTTCATATTTTGTAACCAAATCGGTCAATTAAATTACATTTACACCATCAGTTGTGGGAATAACGTCTTGTAGTTGTATTGTAGGTCTCGATAATTACCCTCCTCTACTAATATCGTGCAAATATTTACACTAGATAATATCGTTGATACATAAATAACATCAAAACTTACCCGATATCAAATTTCGGCTATGACTCAATGGATCCCGTTGCCGATCGTTCCGCGTTAAACGATCGCGTGTTTACAGGGGTGTTTATAGTCAGAAAAATATTTTTGTGGTGTTTTCAGCAAGAGGTAAAATCCCCAATATTTTCAACATCGGATGATTTTTTCATGCTTTTTAGTTAATTGATAACATAAGAGGTATTAATGATTCGGGTGTACTTTGGTAGGACATGCCAGTCACAAAATAGTGGGGTTTTTTTCACTCTATAAGATGTGTGGGGAAAAAAAGCATTTGCCTGAGGGGATATTGAACACTATCAAGTGGCAAGCGCAGTCTATATACAACGTCTTCGTAAAAACAAAACGTGCTGATCACTTTGTTGATTTTAGTACATGCAAACCCTCCATGCATATGCTTAATATACGTGGTTGAATATTCCGATTTAAAAAAAAATATATCGACTGTTTCAAAATACATTTGTAATTTAATTGTTCACAATATTGTAAGTTATAACACTCCTACAAGCTTACATTTCCGTATTAATTTTCTTGAGATTATTTTTCACTTTTACTTAGGTGAAAAGAAAGCGATTGATGTTCCATAGTTATATGAACGTGCCAGGTAGCCTTTGTTTGTTACTTGATAAAGGCAGTGAAAAACAGGACAGCAATGTGAATTGAAAACATGCCATTTTTATGTAAATGACGAAGTTATATAACAGAAAACATGCGGGGATCAGATGGGCTCGAAAACCAAATATAAGAACATATCTACATGTATCACTAGGTGTGATTATGCCATCTGATCCCCAAACAACACATTATGCAATATATAAATAGAGCTGCCTGGAATCAAGTAAGGTGGGTTATTTTAAAGCCTATTGACTTCACAAACAGGTGGGGACGAAGGCTCCCGTTTGCCCAAAAATGGTCCATTTTCTTCCCTCTGACCGAGTCCTTTGGGAATGTAAAAAACCTCTTCCCATGCACGTCTGTACACTCAAATGCCGCACATACACCAGATTATCTGTTTATTATCCTAATATCGCTAAAAAATCGGCTTCCAAGATGGCCGCCATCAAGATGGCTGCTGTTATATACCTTTTGAAACATTTTATAATGGTAAACCTTATTGTATGTACTATATCTACAAAGTTTTCATAAATTTTAGTCAAAG
>CAJDSM010045222.1:0-17933 GCA_903981925.1 Ostrea lurida
TTGAATCCGTGATAAAACTCCTTTAAGGGCTGCAAAATTTAGGCCAATGCACTCATGGCCTTTGAGCAGGGAGGGATCTTTTTCATGCCACACCAGCTGTAACACGGGGCCTCGGTTTTTCCGGTCTCATCCGAAGGACCGCCTCATTAAGTCGCCTCTTACGACAAGCAAGGGGATGCTGGGGACCTATTTCAACCTGGACACCCACGGGACATCTTAGTCAGGATCAGGCTGCAATTCGGTGTGTCCTCATAGGGTCTTGTTTACACGTGTTCATGTCCTAAATGTCGAACTGGAAAAGAAAATTGAAAGTCACAAGTTAAATTTGATACAAATTATGTGAAATGTAATTGAGTGTTTTTTAAATCTGCTTCCGAATGGTGAAGGTACCAAGAATGATCTTTTATGTTACAGACACCCAACGTCATGCTGTTCCATCGCAGAGATTATGTCTGTCCTATTCTTCAATGTCATGAAGTACACTATTTCCGAACCAAGGGGAGATAATAATGACAGATTTGTCCTCTCTAAGGTAAATTCTGGTGTGATGATTTTGTTTTCACCAAACATCAAAACGCCCTTTTTCAAATCTTGTTTGTCTTCGTGCCATAAATGCAATTACATGAGGTGCAGAATATGGAACTGGTATAGAGAAAAGCATGTGTAAATTGGTTATTCAGAAGAAGAGTCATCTTCGCGAGCCAAGTGTCGCATTCCTTCTCTAATCTACCCCTTTAGCTGATTTAGTGCGCGAGTCTGAGTATTGCCATCTAACGGACAGTGCGAGTTATCACTCTTGACGTAAACACTCGAGTGAACAATTGTTTGTTTGTTGTTTTTTATTTAGGTGTTCATACTTGTTGCGAGCTTATATCCCTTTATCTTGTCGGGCGTAAATCGCGTATTACAACTTGCTTTCTGATCTTAATGATTCTACTTTTGGTTTTTATGTCATGCTCAATCAGGTATGAATGCGCGAATTTGATTTGGATGCCTTGAAGTCAAAGTTCGAACTCGAACTAAATCTTGCCAAGGGGTAGATTATGAGTAAGTCGAATCGGACACTTGGCTCGCGAAGATGGTAAAAGAGTAACAACATTCACTTTGTACTTTTGACAAATTCCACGAGAGCACTTAAATGTTATGTAAATATTAGCGTCACGTCGACATCATGAATCATATCATTGTATTGAACAATTAATGATTTGTAAAGAAATGGGAAACCCATGGTGAGAAACCCTATTTGATTCATTACACAAACTCATTTGGTCCCATACAAAGTCTATGATTTGAACAAAGTGAAATCTATGCCTGGCATTTTAGAATTATTAGACTATTAGAAGTGGATGGTTGTGATTTATTAAAGATGTTAGTTACTGGTAACATTACAAACGGACGAACATTATCCAGACAGTCATTTATAGGAACAGTCACGTTTAAAGGCAGCATTTCGCAAACTCTTTTGTCGTTATAACGATTACGTTTGCCAGTATAGCCTGCAATTGGGTCAAATGCTGTCTGATGTGTTTCATAGCAATTGTCGAGTCGTTTTTCATACACTTATTTGACTACCGATTACTCCGTTTACCTGCTCAAGACAATGGGCTCATGGCGGGTTTGACCGGTCGACAGGGGATGCTTACTCCTCCTAGGCACCTGATCCCACATCTGGTATGTCCAGGGGTCTATGTTTGCCCAACGTTTTTAATATTCGATTTGGGACTTGCGAGATTGATCACTGTTCGTTATATTTGCCTTTACATCATATCAGCATCATGTCAATGACTTTATTCCATTCAATTTACCACTTCTTGAAGTATAATTTTAAACAATCATAATTTCAGTATATAGTACAAAATTTTTCATTCCCACGAGGATACGTATTAGAATAGATTCTCAGTACCCCTTGATTGTTGTAAGAAGTTAATAAATGGAGCCACCGTTCAGGCGAAACCACGATAACCGAGGCCCCATGTCACAGAAGGTGTGGGACGATAAATATCCTCTTCTGCTCGAGGCCGTAATTGCCGAACATAGGCCTACATTTTGCAGTTCTTCACTGGTAATGGTGACATCTCCATATGATTTAAAAAGTCTCGAGAGGGACGTTTAACAATATACAATCAATTAATCAATCGGTCAATCAAAAATTTGCAAAATGCTGCCTTGAAACGTGACTGTTGAAACTCTTGCAACAATAACTTGTTTAGAAGTAGGCTGTCTAGCTTCACAACTGATCATATGCAAAACAAGCTCTTGCGTATCGAATACCTTTAAAGACATACACCATATGCAGGTGATGATGAATATTGCTACATAAATATGGGAAGTTGACGATGGACGAACTGAAATCGTCCCGTTTGTCAAAAGGTTGAGTTGTTAGTTTGCCATTAATATCCAAATACGAAGCAAACATGGACGACTCCGTGGTGTCTTTTATTTCTGGTTCGCTGGGATAATATATTGAATGGACATACGGATAAAAGTTATTATCATTGATAGATAAAATATCGTTGATATATCGAAATGTCGAATTAAAGGCCACCGCTAAAGATTATTTTTTATGTAGATACTTTTGAATGTATTCCTCCTCAAAATAATATAAGAACAGGTCAACTAACAAAGGAGCACAAATTCGTGCCCATTGGAATTCCAACAGTGTTGGAAGACGTTATCGTCAAACAAACTACAAAGATATTATCTATGAGGAACTCCAGCATTGCTTTGATATCAACTTCAGCGTACTTGTGTGTAAAATCAGAGTGGAGATTAACAAAGTTATTTTTAGAACGGTTGATCACTAGAAATGACTCTTTCCTTTTTTATTTTTGTTGAAGAAGCAACATCCTCTTTGTTCAAGAAGCAACAACCTCTCATGTACGAAAGTATTGTCTTTAATTCATCGTGTGGAATAGTCGTACGCGTGTAAAGTGTTGAAAAATCATATGTTTTGATATTGTTGATATGAAAAAGGTTCTGGGATTTCAAATTTCAAAAAAAATATTCAAAGTTCTTCAGAATCCACATTTGATTTACACCACTTCTGTCATATGTTTTTTCACACACGTCTGAAGTGGCTCCGTCAAAGATGTCAATATTTTCGAGAGGAGTAAAGAAAGGGATTTACTAGATCCCGCAATATATCTTTGCTTGTAAGGTTTTTGTTAAGATTTGGAATCCAGTATAGGTACGTAGCTCATATTAGTTCATCCCATTGAATGGGGGTATTAAATGTGTTTAAAACTGAAACATGATTTTCAATAATATCTTATTTTGAAAGTGCAGTAAGAATGTAAATATCAATTGGCTATGTTAACAATTTATTAAACGTAATCATAAAAGATAAATAAAAATAGATATATAAAAAGCTCCACAAAACAAAACCCCATGTACAAAGTCGAGTGAAGGGCAACACGAACCTTCAACAAAGCGAAGGCAGGATCAGGTGCCATGGATGAGTAAGCATCCTCTGCTGACCGGTCAAACTTGCCATGATTACGATTACCAAATGTGGAATTAATACGAAGTTCGTTTAAAATGCAGTTGTGTTAATGAACCCTACAGACAAAGACAATATTGTTACAAGCAATCTCAAGTGGGACCAAAACACCTAACTAAATCTTTAATCACTTCTGGTTTACGAAACACAGTAGGATTGAGGATAAATTTTAATATCGAAGCAGTAAATTGAATGTTCAAAGGGTTTCAACTGTCTCGTTTGATGTAAAAATTTTGTAAAATGTAAGGTCGTTATAACGATTAAGTACTTCAATTCAATACTCAAGATTTGAATTTTACATGTACTTACTTCAATGTCTCCTATTGATTGGCAGGGTCATGCTGCTCCCATTCTGTATGCTGCCTGGGCAGAGGCGGGGTTATTTCCAACCTCAGAATTGTTGAAGTTCCGTAAAATTGATTCTGATCTGGAAGGACATCCCACCCCTGTATGGTGTTATGTTATTTAGTTTTAAATAAAAAAAAAATCAATTTTTTTTCAATCAAATATCATTTCTAAGTTTTAGAAAATTAGATTGAATACGTTTGGTCGGTAAAAGTAATCACGAAATGATAATTACGTACTGATCAAAGTAAAGTAGAGTAAAAAATGTAATGTACTTGATTACAGAGACTGAATTTCATTGACGTAGCCACTGGTTCCCTGGGTCAGGGCTTAAGCTGTGCTGCAGGGATGGCCTACACCGGAAAATATCTCGACAAAGCTGAGTATGTATAACTCTAATGATAATGATACTCTCAAATATACGCAAACTAATATGTCTGTGTATATATCTCCAAAATCAAAAAGAGCTAAGTATGTAAATTTACATGTATAATCTACACACAAAGTTGAGTATATATAGCTCTACACACAAAATTACAGAAACAAAGAAGGTATGTAATAACTGCTATTTCTGATAATCATGTTGTTATTTTCAGTTACCGTGTTTATTGTATAGTTGGAGATGGCGAGAGTGCAGAAGGGGCAATCTGGGAAGCTATGTCCTTCAGCAGCCATTACAACCTTGACAACCTAGTGGTAATCTTTGACGTCAATCGCCTGGGTCAAAGTGAACCAACCACCCTGCAACATGATATGAATGTTTACAGGAAAAGAGCAAAGGCCTTTGGGTAAAAGTACAAATTTATTCTTTAAACATTTTTTTGTATAATCATGAAGGAGTCATTTGGACAGCAGGCGTAGCCTATTATAAGCCCCTTTTTATGTTTACATGAATCCCTAAATCAGTCTTCCATAAAGAAAAAAAAAAAAAAAAAAAAAAAAAAAACAACAAACAAACAACAAAACCCCACACACAACAAACAATACCCAAACCTCCCGTTACTAATAACTTTTAACGAGGCATTGCAATTTAGCGACATATAATGCAATTTACCGACATATAAAGATGGCTGACAATATATTGAAATAGGAAATTCTAAACTTGATTCCGCTGATTTTTGATGAACAAATGAAACGTACCTTCTTCAAACTCTTATGACCACTGATTTTTGATACAATAATGAAAAATTAAATGTTATATTTACCTCCAAGACAAAAGATGAATATAATGTTCTATTTTTTCAAGCTAGTTGGACCTTAGCCAATTAGAAACGTTGTAATTAATCAATCATGCAACAAGTGTTATCTATTCATAGAGCGCTTGATATGATTGGATAGAAATCAGCATATGTCCAACACTTTTAACAGTATATGGTACATTGAAATGTAATAAAACATGAGCGGAAAATGTAAGATATATATTTTACAACAATTTACAATTCACAATTTAGAAATATTAAAAATCAAAAGAATTGAAAATCTCTGAAGTTATATTTGACGTGGGACGATGATGGAGACTAATAGAGTATCTACAAATGAGATAATTATTTTTAATTATTTCATCGCATCAAATATCACCAATTATCACTATAATTATTAATTCTCGACAGTTGGAATGCCTGTGTGGTGGATGGGCATGATGTGGAAGCTTTGTGTAAGGCTTTTCATGATGCTAGCACCGTGAAGGGAAGACCAACTTGTATCGTGGCCAAGACCTTCAAAGGCAAAGGGATTCCAGGTAAACTAAATAAATGTCAGTACTCGGAATCAGAGTGCGAATATTACACAAGGTACTGAAAAGGCGAAGATAACGAACACTGATCAATGGTGTAAGTTTCTAACAGAATACAAAATAAGAGCCAGGCAAACACTTAAGCTTGATCTAGATAAGAATCCTTTGTGCAGGATCTTTGTTCGCAATGTAAATTTTATAGATGTTTCTGTATATGAATGGTGGTTAGGAATTGTAGATTGTAATTATTATACTAAATTGTGCAGTCTAGTTCATTTAGTTCATACTAGACATTATTTGAATTAATGCATTATTGATGTATTCTCAAGACTTTACATCATTAATAAAAATATATAAGTATTTCACTGTAGGTATTGAGGATCAGGAAAACTGGCATGGTAAACCTTTGTCTGTCAAATCAACAGCAGCAATCCAGTCCCTCACAGAAAATGTTAAGAACAAAGGGCCCCACGGACTGACCCCTAAAGCACCCGGGGACCTTGTTAAACCTGTCAGCATCACCAACATCAAGCTGTCTGAACCTCCGGCTTACGATAAAGAAGCATTGGTAGGCTTCATGATTCCAGTCCCATATCACATCAATGACCCCTATCATCATTATAAATGATTGAAATAGTACAAGTACTTATGAGAAGAAAAGAACAGATTCATGTTTAAATATTTGAATAAACAAAGAAATAAACATCTACTTACCGATATAAACAAATTGATGGCTATTTTCTGAAATAAACTCGCAGATCTTTCTCTATTTATAGAAATCAACAAACATATATGACAACCGGTATTAATTTACAGAAATAATCAATGCGATTGATACCCACTTACCGAAATCAAGAAACATAGCTACTGAGTAGCATTGAAATCTTCGACAGTCTAGAAAAGTTGAGCATATGTTGTATTGCACCGTGTGCAACGTGGACATTAGCTGCAGTCGTGCAGGCAAAAATGACTGTTACAGACAAGTGCAAAGTAAGCAACATAAAAACTTTATAAAGTTGAAAGTTTCAAATAGGTTAATGGTGAATTTTATGGTTGCACCTAGCAACACTGAACTTAACTGCCAACGTACGTGTCATAACTCGAGCAGAGATCATGGATTTTTGTTTTTTTGTTTATTAAGTTCGAATCATATTGAAATGGAGAAATGTCATGAATGTTAAGATAAAAATTCAACAATGCAGTTCACAATACAATCTTGTACTAGGAGAAAACCATGGACTCTAAAATGCTGTAGAGTGATAAATGACAGATCTATCTAAGACTTGATATAATTACACCTTATAGCAAATGTAAAATACAACAGTAGACAGTATAAACAGCAACATTCATATAGTCAATATTTATGTGATAGCAAGTTCTTCATATGAAATTGTCGGGTTGAATAAACCGAGCAGCTTTTATTGTTACTCGTAATTTTTATACTGGCAAAGTGCTCAAAATACCGACAACTTGCTTCTAGAATACTGATGACGTTCAGAAGGGGTAAACAGGTCTGCTACTCATCAAAATCAGCGAAGTAAACAAATATATCGATATATACTCCAGCAAAGCAAATCATGACCATCAATTAAATGGAAAGCGCAGTCAAACGACGCTCGAAATAAATCTGCTGTTTATTGTTGTGCTGGTTTATGTTAATTGTCTTTGGTAGGTTACCACGAGAGCTGCTTATGGAACGGCCCTGGTAAAGATTGGGAGGAATAATGATAGAGTGATCGCCATGGATGGCGATACTAAAGATTCAACATATTCCATCAAGTTTAAGGTTTGTCAAGTTTTACACCGCCGTTCAGCTATCTCAGGAACTCATCGCAGGCAATGCGAACTCAACGTATTTTTTTTGAAATGCTGAATGCATACACCAGCGCACTAATCATAAAACTACATTGTACAGCGACCTCTGTTGGCCAATGAATAATAAACTAAGGAATACAGCATAGAAAATTCCCAATTCCACGTTCGATAGTAAACCACCGTATAATTCAAAAGAAGACTTATCATTTTTTTTATTCTTACACTTTGATAATGGTTTATTTTTCAACATTTAGATATCTACTTTCATCTTGTTTCTTATAACTGTTATCTATGAGGTGACTTTCAAAACAGGTCTACCTGTTTCGATATTTTTCGATGAGTCATCAGATAAAACTGTTCTAGCGGCTTGTCTGCGGGGGTTAAGGTTCAGGCTTGCAGCCATTGCAGAACCGTACAGACAGAAAGAGATTCAACGATGCAGCTAATGACTTCGTGTTCGCGTCAACCTTCATGACCTAGTGTCCGTTTATTACTCATTTTTATTAGTTTCTGATGGAGTACAAGTTCCACTATGATGATGATGCTAAAGTAAAGCTATATTTCATATGCATGCCATTTCACACGCGTAGCGCTATTTAGTACTTTTGATTTATTTAGGGATGTAAACTAAAGTTTCGTATCTTTCACACCATGGTCAGGGTAAACGCAGTGTTGACTTAGCTAACCCAAAGACTAAATGTTGTTGATCAAAGGCAGTTTATCGCACCAATGGTCAGCTGACACCATGTTTCCCGAGTAAGCTACTTTATGATCATTTACCCATAATGCCTTTGTACTTCCTATGTAAAGAACAAGTATTTGTTCTAAAGAATTCAGGGTTAAATCCAAAATCTTCATAGCTCAGAAGTGTCAGTGAATTCATAATTGTTTTTAATTTTAAAATAATTCAAATTCAAATTATTTATTGGCATAACACATCAACATTTAATGGTTATTGCCCATGCTGAGAACAAATAACAATAATTCTAAAATACTGATAATAATAACATGGCATAGTAATAATGTTTGACAATAGTTATGATGGTACAATTGATAATAATTGATAATATACACCTTCCCTAAAATGAGTTCTTCTGGCCAAGCCTCGAAGTGAAGGGCTTTGGGGTGGTTGGCGTGGTACCAATTTTCAAAACAGACATAAATATATGCCTGTTCACATACATATCTACAGTGGAATCATCATTGTTCGTGGGGGACCAATGTTCGTGGAATTCGTGGGTCACTCTTACCCACGAATTTACGTCCCCACGATTATGTTTTATTTTCCTTTTAACCTTTATAGATATTATGCCATTTGCATTATACATGTATATGAATGGCCCACGAAATTACGTCCCCACGAACTAGCAAAATTTTGGTTATCCACGAGTCCCTACGAATTAAAATGAATCCACAGTAATAATCATTTTTTTTTTTTTTTTTTTTTTTTTTTTATTTTTTTTTTTTTTTTTTTTTTTTTTTTTTTTTTTTTTTTTTTTTTTTTTTTTTTTTTTTTTTTATCTATACTTTCTGATGAATGTAAAGGCAAAGATAACGAACAGTGATCAATCTCGTAAGTCTAAATATAATACAAAAAAAGAGTTGGGCAATCACGGACCCTGGACACACCAGAGTGGGATAGGTGCCTAGGAGGAGTAAGCATCCCATGAATATCATTTATTTTAACAAAGTCTTTTTCTTGGTTAAAAGCGTAACACTCGTTTCATCATTCCATTTCTACTACTCAGGCTAAGGGAGATTAAATTGCATTTGAAGAATGTCTTGAAAGAATTCATAATTATTCTGTAATAGCCCTGACTGAATACTGAATAAAATAACAAGTAAAATAACAAGTAAAATAACTTTCGAACAAAAAAAAAATGTAAAAATTCTTTTAATTCAGTTTTAAAAGACAAGGTATCTTGAAAAGGTCAAGACAAGTGCAGACGGTACTGTAATATAAAGATTTTTATTAGATGAAGGGGCACGAGTGGACTTTTACGTTTGGTGAACCACAAAATTAGGTAAAATGATATCTTACGCATCCCTGTTGTTGCAGAATATGCCATAAATGAATATTGTATGAATTAAAGTATGAGTTTTATTGAATCTCCCATTGAAGATTGATACCAAATAAGTATATCTATTCTTACAAGATGCTACCACGAACAGAATGGTTTCACAATTTTATCCAGCTGCCTTTTTTTCCATTAGCTTTTCTCTGAAGATCAATGTCACGAAATATGTGACATATATCAATTCATGGCAATAAAATGTCTTAGCATTTGAAATTTTCACGACTTTTTTGGTCTGATCTGGACAGACAATGAAGGCAACCATTTTAAAGGGGCATGGACACGTTTTGAACTAAACATGTTCAAATTTTAGATTGCCAATTTTAATGTTTACAATTCTTTACCAAGGTATTTATAATGGTCAGGAACAAATTTAACGTCATCTGTTGACTTCCAAGTGAGATACATCACTTACAATTCTTTGTTATGTAAACAAGGCCCGAGCCATGATTTTGCTGACATGTATTGAATATGCTACTTAACGTTTCATTTTAAGCAGATTTTTTCAAATTAGAAGTTTATTCTAAACACAATTAAACAGTGTCTAGTGCTTCTCACAACTCATATTGTTTAAAACATGATATTCTCTACAAAGCAATCTTTTTGTAAACATAAACAAGGCTCGAGCCTTGTTTACATCTTGAAGATTTGTGAGCGCTGTATCTTACTTGTAACTCAACAACTGACTTAAAAATTTTTGCTGACCACTAGAAATAACTTGATTAAGCATTTTAAACATCAACATTGGTAATCTAAAATTTGAACATTTTTAGTTCAAAACGTGTCCATGTCCCTAAACAATGGTCACTGTTTTCTGATATACTGGGGGGAGAAGTAAAGTCAACTCAAAACCCGCTTGAAACACAGTTAACCACGTGGATAACTTAAACACGGAATAAAACATGCGGATAACCCGGATAACGCCATGTTGAAAAACCAAGCATGGCTTTTAATATTTTCTTGTCTTTGTAGGAGGCCTTTCCTGACCGCTTTATTGAGTGCTTCATTGCTGAGCAGAATCTGGTTGGTGTAGGAATTGGTTGCGGAACCAGAGGTCGAACTGTTCCATTTATCTCCACATTTGCAAGCTTCCTGTCCAGGGCATTTGATCAGATCAGAATGGGTGCCATTTCTCAGACTAATGTTAACTTTGTGGGGTCTCATTCCGGTATTTCTATTGGTTTGTGTTTCTTTTACTATTGAAAAAAAAGGTTTAGTGCATGCCAGTCGCCTTCTAAATATCTTGAGACTTGATACAAACAAATCCACACATTTAAAGGACTACATATATATAAAATGGCAAAGTAACAAAGTATTAAACGTAATCATAGTCCAAAAAAAACCACATACAAAATCGAGTGTTGGGCAACACGGACCTTCGACAAAAGCGAAGGCAGGATCAGGTGTCATGGAGGAGTAAGCATCCTCTGCTGACCGGTCACACCCGCCGAGAGCCCGTAGTCGAAATAAAGTAAACGGGATTACCCGTAGTCAAATCTAGTAGGAAAATGACAGTCTAACAAAGGGTATGAAACAAATCAGTCAACATATGACTTAGTGATACTTTGTAATCGCAAACAAGGTCATTATAGCGACCGTAGAATTTGCGAAATGATGACTTTAGATAAAATGGCGAAGTAACAATGTATTAAACGTAATCATAGTCCCACTTTTTCAGGCCCAAATGAAACTAATAATTTTAATCTTTTCGAGAAGACTTAATCCTCCATTTCCTAAAAGAGACCATGTACACATCTATTTCGAGTTCCTAACATTAAGGAACACAATCTATCTGAAATATTGATTTTCGTGAACATATTTCCATCAGGAAACGCAGAGCGCAACTCAGGAGAATCAGTTTGTATACAAGAATGATAAATCTGGTAAAGTAAATTAGATTTTAGTTTCTTGTAATAATGGAAGCTACCGTATTGAACAATTGTTTTTGTAACATATTGAAAAGCATGGTCATAGTTTCATGTTTGGAATGGATTTAAAAGAGGAATTTTTGCCACTAAAGTTTCTCTTTCAACCATTTAATACGGAAGTGTCTTATGAGTTCAAAAACCCTTATTTTAGAAAATAATTATCTCGTGCATAATATCTATATATCTATAAATCTAGATATGAATTAAAAAATCCGCATTTAAGAAAATAATTATCTTTTGCACAATTTATAAGTCTATGTCTGCCCATATCTTAATTGATATATAAGATTGATCACTGTTAATTATTTTCACCTTTTCATACTACTGGCATATAAAATGGTTAGAGGGAAAATTGTACAATTGCTCTACGTGTCTGAATTACTATGCTATCATGAAAAGGAAAAGAAAACGAACAGCGATTTGACTTTTCCTAGGTGTGGCCTAATGCAATTTAATTTAAACAATGTATGTATCATTCATTTTCATGATATTTGAAATATTTTGACAAGTACAAGAATTGACATCATGCATTACCCATCTAACCTTAACGTCCCCTTAAACCCCTTCATTGAACCGTTTTAACTTAAATAAATCAACTAGGATATATGCATGCTGAAGGAAATGGGTCCTTTAGGAATAAGCCTAATAGCATGCCTATCTCCCTCTTGTCTTTACTATAACTCATTTCGAAGTCACAATCTTTCAAAAATAGATTATATAATATTGATTAAAACGCAACACAGGTGAAGATGGTCCTTCCGAGATGGCTCTAGAAGATCTGGCTATGTTCCGCAGCATCCCCGGCTCCACCGTGTTCTACCCTAGTGATGCCGTGTCGACTGAACGGGCTGTTGAGCTTGCAGCCAACACCCCTGGCATCTGTTTCATCAGGACTACCCGTCCCAACACCCCCATTCTGTACAATGCAGACGACACACTGCAGATTGGAAAAGCCACGGTAGGAATATTTTTTTTAAAGAGATTTATCTATCTAACAATTAAGACGAAGGGAACTGTCTAAAAGCATACCCCTCAATTGCAATGGTAGGCCTACTATTTAGCCAGTGATTGGCAGTGTTCTGCTAAATCAAACCTTATTTGAAATATAAGATTCTGATTGATTTCTTTAATATATCTCTTTTCAAGAGGTGCTTTTTTTCAAATTAATTGAATTTGTTCAAAGAGGGGAATATCACAATCTCAGGTTGTTACCATCCTCCAAGTATTTAAAGGGACATGGGCACGTTTTGAGCTAAATGTTATATATTTGCATTTTTAATGTTTAAAATGCTTAACCACTTAACAAGTTGTTTCTAATGGTCAGAAAATTTTTAATGTCAGTTGTTGAGTTACAAAAGAGATACAGTGCTCACAATTCTTTGTTTACATGCAAACAAGGCTTGTGCTTTGTTTATGTTTACGTAAAGGTTGATTCTCAGAAAATACCATGTTTAAAACAAAATGTGATGCAAGTAATACAGGAAACTGTTTAATTGTGCTTAGAATGAACTAGTAATTTGAAAAAAAAAATCTGCTTTAAACGGAACGTATACTAATATATTTGATATAGGTAAACAAAAACATGACACGGGCTTTGTTTACAGAGCGGCAAATTGGAAGTGCTGTATCTCACTTGGAACTCAACAAATGACGTTCAAATTTTTGCTGACCATTAGAAATAACACAATTAATCATTTGAAACAATAAAAATGCAAATATAAAATTAGCTCAAAACGTGTCCATGCCCCTTTAGAAAGAAAATCAGGAATTGCATGGTGGTATTAGTCAACTCAGCAATCTTCGTTGTTCAATCTAGCGACCCACTCTTGCTATGATGACGTTAGGCACTGTAACTATGATTTCATCATCTCATAAGTTGCATTATCATGAATGTATTCTATAAAATATGAATCATTTCAGAAGATGTATACTAATACAAACATCACAAGAGTAATTTTCTAGTTAGCGAGGCTTTGTGTTTGTGAAGGATGATTGAAATCTTTTAATTTTGAACATGCAGGGATTTTCAAACCCTCCAGTTATCATCATAGTTACTAATGTGCTCATAATGTTTAAAGTTGTTGATATTTACCCGATTTTTAGAGGAAACAGGAAATATATTTGAAAAATATGCCAATGTATTGAAATAAGTGATATTTGAAGGAGGGTATCAACATCTGATAAAAAAAACCCGAAGCTTATGTTTACTTTAAGTGGGGACAAAAAATTCTCTGAAATTGCTCAGATTTACAAGAGGGTATTATGAACCTCGTTTCTTTTGTTGTCGTTATTGTAAATATATTTAGGTGGTACGTAAGAATGATAGCGACAAGGTAACTGTGATTGGTTGCTGTGTGACCTTGTTCGAAGCCCTGAAGGCAGCAGACAAACTGGCTATTGATGGAGTCAACATCCGAGTTATCGACCCCTTTACCATTAAACCCATTGATGAAGAGACCATTCGAAAGAATGCCAAGGAGACGGGTGGAAAGATTATAACCGTGGAGGACCACTACCCTGAAGGTCAGATGTCTGGATTTTTATTGCGTCGTCATAAAAATATTGTTTTCTGCTTTGTTGAATAAAATCAATGCAAATGTGATTAATTTAGTGGATTATAAATGGACTGTTATCACTGCTGATGTTCAGTGGCACTTTCTCTGTATCCACTTCGTTTTTCTACTATCTAAATAGGTGGTCTCGGTGAGGCTGTGTGCTCAGCTGTCGCTTGTTGCCGTGACATCACCGTCAAGAAGCTTGCCGTACCGGAAGTTCCGCGATCTGGCAAGAGTGATGAACTCCTAGAGAGATACGGAATCAGTGCTAGTGGCATTGTGAGGGCTGTCAAGCAAATTTTGTCCCAGTAAAGCAATGCTACATTCAAGTATTCCAGACTATGAAAAAGAATTAGTTATATCATGGAAAGCATATAAGATGTTAGATAGATATGCAAAACATGTTTGTATTATAATACACGTTACTTCCTAATTTGCATAGGTAATGGACAATAATGATGCTCACTAACGCATTTTGTCTTCCATCCACTACAGATGGAAATTATTTGTAGTAGATGTCATTTCAATATAACCTTGTGTGTTCAAAGTAAAATATACTACATACACAATTTTCCATATCTGGAAGTTATTATTTGAGATAGAGGTAGGTTATTGAAAAATGAGTGAATGTTACGGTTAAAATTGAAGTACAGTTTGTCATTAGGATGAATGATGTCTAACTTGTTCCATACCAAACGTCAAAACGTTTTTTATATAGTGGTTTTGACTACGGATCACTTCATAAACCTAATAAATATATAGCGCTTATGGCGACTGGTCAACAGGGGATTCTTGTCCTACTTTGTGTGTTTCCAAGAGGGCCTGTTTGATGTTCGCGTAACGTTGTATCTTGATAGCATCACTGCAATTTAACATTATTTCATTCCGATATTTAAGTCTAATTCATTCTTTGAATAAAGAAATTTAATACAATTCAAAAAGATACAGATTATGCTACTTTAAAATTTACTGTTGTAATTGTAAGGAGAATGATATCGCATTCAAGTTAACACATTACCCTCATAAAGTTGGTCAGCAGAGAGAAGATCGAAGAGAAATACCTACAGCAAATTTCTGAAATTCACGGATCAGTTTGAAATATTCGAACAGTCACTGTATCTATAGATATAGTGAACAAGAATGCAACTACAGAAATGGGAAATTGATGGCCTCTCGGTAAGACTATGATAGTAGGTAGGGACTTTACATATCTTGCGCATTGAAAATTCTTGTTTATTCATAACAAAGGGTGGTTAGACTTGAATTTCTTTATATGTTTCCTAATGGAAAGGGTGGACCACTTAATAAAAATGTGATATTCATGACAAATGATCTTAATTGGAGTGTAAGGTAAACACAAATAGGTATATAAAGGCAATTATGCACAACAAACATATATCAATTTTGCAAGACCCAAATAAAATACAAAACAAGAGTTGGGCAAACACAGACCTTTGTATTTTGCAAAAATCCTTTTGGATGTGCATTTAATCAACATAATTTCAATGATTAAATGAGTTTGATCAGTGGCATTAATTTTGTTTGACATTTGTGGCATCTCCATCGTCCAGAATGATGCTCCTAGAAAATTTTCATTAAAAGGGAGGATGTTCTAATGGTTGAGCGTAGGTTGTCTTTAAATTCGCGATTTACACCGTATTTTTCACGTTTTTCACGACTGTTAGATCAATGTTTTCGCCCATTGCTTTTATTTTGTCATTCAAGCTCTTTGTGTAGTTTAGAAAATTTACATTTTTCGTTATGGACCTCCAGAGTGACACGGCTGTAAGCATGCTCGTGACTGTCAGTTCGGAAATCTGATTGACTGGGTGCAACATCATTCTTTATTTGCATTACGTCATATCCAGAGGTTGTGACGTGTCCTGCATTGGTGAGATGGTTATGTATACCTTCATCTACTTGTCTTCTAGACGCTGTGTCCCGGAGGTGGTCATAATGTCCGTCTCCTGCTTCAGTATAGGGACTTTCTTCTTCAAGTTTGCTGTTGTCTGCCATTTCATAGGCGAACGTTTCTTTACATCTTCTTTTTGAAGATGTTTGACTTTTTAATGTGTTCATCTTTGAATCCTCAGTAGGATTTTCCCTGGCTGATGGTGTTTTATGTCTTTCTGTTTTTCCCATTTTAGTGGATGTACGTTTCCTTCTGTTTGAAATTTACATTAGATAAAATGATGTCTATACGATAAAAGACAACGCATATTGTAAAGCAATGTTGCACTCACTAATATTTGATAAATGTTTATGTAACTTTAAAGCGCTATCTGTGTAATAATTGATAACCTTAGGAAAATATAAGAATTACTACAATAACATTATATTCAATACATGCATTCATACCTTCTGCAAAAGACGGCCAGTCCAATTGCAATGCATATAAAACATATTGCAGCTACTAAGCATAGTGCAAGCCATTTGAAGAACGTAGTCGAGTGTGATTCCCTGTCTTTGTGGTTCATTTTATAAATAAATTTGAAATGGAAAACATCAAACATGAATCGTGTATTTGTTTTCTTTGAAGATATTTAAAACAAAATTATACATGCATTTACAACATTTATCAATCATGACTACACACTGCAGATTTACCATTGCTACAATATAAAGTTTTATATTTTTTTTGCATAAGATATACTCTAAGTGTTCAGAAAACCCCCCGACACATTAGCTATTACCTTTTTGAGTTGTGTCGCTTGGTATGATTTCTCTTTCATTTGAAGTTTTTGAGGTGCCCCCAGTATTGGAACTGCTGAATTTTGTGACACGTTTAGGGACCATATTAGTCGTCTTCAGAGCTGTTTTCGTATTAGTCTTTGTAGTTAATATTGTCTAAACAAAAATTAATGTCTTATTTAAAAGAAGTTTTCTTGTTTATAAATTTACAAGGGAAGATAATTAAGTGAATATAACGAACAGGGATCAATTTTATCATTGCTAAAGGGAATGCAAAATAAGAGTTGGGTAAACACGGACCCCGGATACACCAGCAATGGGATCAGAAGACTAGGAAGATTAAGAATTCCCTATCGACCGGTCACACCCTCCGTAAGCCTATTGTCTTGATCAGGTAGACGGAGTTATAGAATACTGTTTATAACTCATCCATAACAAAATAAATTTTAGAAGAAACTAACAACACAGAGTATATTTTAATCTATGAGTCAATGGTTGAATCCAAATAAGAATTACCATATGTTTTTACTGTTGAACCTGTGCAATAATTTGTTTCGAGATTCTCCGTATAATGAGGTAGCAATACTTGGGGAAGGAACGCTTTCAACGCCATGTATTTTGTTATTTAGTTATATGCGATGTGACGTGGATTTTTTGAAAGGTTTCTTTTGAAAGGCCTTGTACGTTTACATACAGGCACTTAATATATTTTCAGGATTCAGACGTGACTTCGCCTATTAACTATTTCATATACATGTAAATACTCATGAAGTGAAAAGTCTTTGAACTGATCAATAATGACTGCAGATGAACTAATCAGTGTAGTTGCAATAGGAAAAAAACATTAACATCGACGTTGGTTTTCATGGCATGTAATGGATGATTTAACATTGACAATTTAACATTGGCAATTACATGTATGCATGTCCAATATAATAAAGACTTTGTTTATGCTTTTACCAGTTACAAAGTTATGCGAAAATTCAATAAAAGACAAATATAATGTATCTAACTTTCAATAAATGTAGTGTACATATGTTTCATATATTTGTGAACCAATGCAAGCCAATTGTTTCGCAGATTTATATGAATATATGAAATAATCAGAAGTTGGGCTAAATATAATTATATCAAAGTAAAAAAACCAAAATAATTAGCGAAATAATGCAAGCTTGTGTCATCGTGTGAGTTATACATAATATGAACAAGTTCTATATTATATTACGTGATTATTACATATCATTTCACTCAAAGCACGTGACAGTTTAGGAGAAGACGTCATGCAAACAAATG